>VYZP01014218.1:0-38522 GCA_013400635.1 Hypocryptadius cinnamomeus
AAAAAAAGAGGGAGCAAATGATTTAAAAGTGGGGTTTGGGCCTGGCTTGGAGGATGTGCCGTGCTGGGTTTGCACAGGTTGGGTTTGCTGGCAGAGGTTCAGGGATATCACTTCCAGCTGAGCCCTTCTGGGAAGGAGCCCTGGATTCCCAGGGTTTGGAAATGCTGAGAGAAAAATGAGGGCTGAGCTCTCTGAGCCCTGAATTCCCAGAAGTGAAACCATCCTGGTGGAGTTGCAGTTTGAGGAGACAGAATGATAAATACTGACAGTGATGCCCAGTTAGGCCGGGTTTAAAAAGTGGGAAGGAATTCCAGGGCTTGTGCCCCCAAAGGATGTGCTGGAAGGATGAGGGTGATTCATAACGCCGGCCTGAGGCAGAACAAAAGCAGATTTATGCAGGGATGAGGTGGGGGATATTTTATTCCAAGCAGAGCAGGCAGGGAAGCAGCTTTCCAGAGGCAGGCCCTGGTGGGAGCAGGGCTTTGCTGGCAGGCAGGGCTGGAGCAGGATCTGCCTCGCACACGGGTGGGAAGTGGAGACCCAACACCCCTGAATCAGCATCAGTTTTGTGTCCAGGGGGACCAGGATCCTGGCAGGGAATTCAGGAGAAAGGGGGAGCAGTGTTTGGTCAGAGAATTATCAAAATAAAAGGTGGAGCTGCAAATCAGCATCAGAAAACAGCCCCAACTTCTTTGGATTGAGGAAGCCACAGCCCGCTGGAGGAAATGGGATGGAGGCAGGTGCTGAGGGAGAAACTTCCCAAAAGAGAATCATGCAGGAACCTCGACATGGAGTGCCAGGGCACAGGGAATGGCTGCCCACTGCCAGAGGGCAGGGTTAGATGGATATTGGGAAGGAATTCCTGGCTGTGAGGGTGGGGAGGGGGGCTGGGATGGAATTCCTTGAGAAGCTGTGGCTGCTCCTGCATCCTTGGAAGTGTCCAAGGCCAGGTTGGAGCAGTGGAAGGTGTCCATGCCTATGGCAGGGGTGGCATTGGATGAGCTTTAAGGTCCCTTCCAGCCCAAACCATTCCAGAATTCCAAGTAAATTCTAAGTTCCAGTGATGATCCCACCCAGACACGGCTTCCACGGGCAGTGGAGCACCAGGATTGGAGCAGGATTTCATTTCTCTCTTTGCTGCACTTCAGATCTGTGTTTCTCCGTGTGATTCTCCACCAAAAGCATTTGTATTTACTCAAAACCACCTTCTGGGCTCCCCCTTTGCCACCCTGGCAGGTGGGTGGCACCTGCCCCTGGTGTTCCCTGCTGGTTCCCTCAGCTTTCCACAATTCCCAGCAATACCAGGATAAACCAGGGAAGTTTTCATGGACATTTCCCCCAGGGGAGCTTTGTGTGGTGAGGGTTTGGGGTGTGGGATCAGCAGCAGAGCTGTCAGTCACACTGCATTGGGAATATGCCAATCCCTTTCCAGCAGTAACACAATTCCTCTTCCTGGATTCTTTGCTGTTTTTCTTACGGATTTGTTTTAAGCCTGGTGAAAGCTTCCTGTACACCTATTGGATTTCATCTCTTCCTCACACTCTCCCACTGTTCCCAACTCGTTTACAGACCACCCAGGACCCTCTTCACTTCCCTTAAATGTTCCCTTTTCCTCCCCCCTCCACACATTTGGTTTGATTCAATCCTAATCAGATTAATCCCCGCAACAGCCACTCCACCAGCTCTCCCTGCTCTGCCCCTGCACGTGGCTCCTGTCTTCCCTGGGCTCCTCCAGGGGCAGGAATGTTGGATCCCATCACATCGCTGAGCTCCCAGGGCTGTGGGGAATAGTGCACTGCTCCTGGAACTGCAGGGCCCAGGAGGTTTGGCAGCTCAAGGTAACACAGGCAAGGCTCTGGTAATTATTTAAATTATGGATTTCTGAGCCTGTTAATGGGGTGTTCTAAGAAATATGCAAAGAGAAGGAAGATGACAAATTTTGATGCTTTCTGGAAGACAGAAATGAGAGGGGGAAGTGGCAGAAGAGCATTTTCCAGTCCTTAGAAATAACATGGAATGGTTTGTGTTGGGGGACCTTAAAGCCCATTCAGTTCCAAAGCCCTTCCGCTATCCCAGGGTGCTGCACCCTGGCCTTGGACACTTCCAGGGATCCAGGGGCAGCCACAGCTTCTCTGGGAATCTGGGATCTCCCCACCCTCTCAGGGAAGGACTTTTTACCAGGTCTGGTTTCCCTTGTGCTTTAGGGAACAGAAAGGTCCAGGGGTCTCCTGGGGTGGTTTTGGCAGCTCCTTGATGTCTACAAAGGTGTCTTGGTCCCCATCCTCCAGTCTGGGGCCCTGGGGCCTCCAGACCTTACCCAGATCCCTCATCCTGATGTATCCACCTCTGGATTCTCCCAGTTGGAACCTCTGGATCCACCTCTGGATTCTCCCAATGGTCAGAACTAATCCCCATGGCCACGAGTGGAGTAATTTCCTCTCATCCTTCCTGGCACTTAGGGACATTAAATAATCTCTTTAGGGACATTAAATAATCTCTTTCCTGGTCTCCTTCTCAGCAGGTGCAGTTTAAGGAGAGTACTTTTCCCATCCATTCCCACCTTTCTCAGTGTCTGAAGGGAATTTTCCGTCATTCCAGGAAGAGTTGTTTTCCCCATCTATTCCCACCTTTCTCAGTGTTTGTAGGGAATTTTCCCTCATTGCAGGTCCCTTGCCTCAGGTCTGCTGGAGGAGCTGCATTCCCAGTGGTGGACAGGGGTGCACATCCCTCCTTTTCCTCCTCCAGTCTCTTTTGTGGGATTTTCTTTTGGGAATAAATGTAATGACCAATCCCAGTTCTCTGGGTAACATTCCTGGCACAGATTCCGGAGCAGCTGTGGCTGCCCCATCCCTGGAGGTGTCCAAGGCCAGCCTGGATGGAGCTTGGAACAGCCTGGGATAGTGGAAGCTGTTGAGGTTGGAACTGGATGAATTTAAGGCCCCTTCCAGCCCACACCATTCCATGATAATATTTTTTTGTTGTGCACCAAAGGTTTTAAGCTCAGCTGGAATTTTTATTCCCCCAGAATAAAACAGGACCTGGCCAGGAGAAAATCCCACCATGGGCAGAACTTTAAAAATAGCAGAGCCCTTCCCTTTGTCTGCATGGCTCCAATTTCCAGGTAATTTCAGCCATACAATTCTCATATTTCTCCATACAATTCCCTGTGGTTTTGGCCTCTCCATGTGGGACATACATTGACTGGAAGTGCAGCTCACAGGTTGTGTCACTTCAGTGATCAGCTCGGATGGCCTGAGCCAATTCCCAGGCATATTTCCTTCCTTCCCACAGATCAGGAAGAATTCCACATATTTCCCCAGGTTTTTCCCGTCTTCTGAGTACTCCAGCTCTCACAGCAAGCCCTTGTAGCTCTGGAAAAAGAACAATCCAGGGTTGGGGGGTGCAGGAACGAGTTAATTTGAAGTCTCTGCCGTGGTGTTTTGCTCCAAAGTCGTGTGCGCCAAACTGACCTTTAATCTTGGAATATAAATCACTTTCCAGTCCTATTATTTCTAAAATCCTACAGGCTTGCGAATGCACAAAAGGAGCCTTTGTCTCTTATTAATTTAATTTATAGGTTAAAGTTTCAAATCAGTGGCAAGCACAAGCTGATTTACTGTGCACTGCAGGAATTGCTGTTCTGGGAAGCGCAGCGTTTGCTCCGCTGCCTCCAAACAGGGATGTGTAATTAGGAGCTTCTGTAATTAGATATAATGTCAGATAATTTGCTTATCGTTTTTGGAATGCATTCTCCAGAAAAGATGGGAGGGGATCTCAGGGTGGATTAGCTCTTTCAAGCCTAAAAACTCCCCAGATCAGTAAAATTGTGTGTGGAACCATCCAGTCATCTCCTGTATGATGTCATCTGTGCTGCAAC
This sequence comes from Hypocryptadius cinnamomeus, assembly GCA_013400635.1. NCBI lineage: Eukaryota > Metazoa > Chordata > Aves > Passeriformes > Zosteropidae > Hypocryptadius > Hypocryptadius cinnamomeus. Next base: position 3,878 of record VYZP01014218.1, read on the forward strand.
AAAAACCAGCCACTTAGGGGATAAAATTCACATAAAAGCAGGAGGGAGCCTTTTCCCACCAGTTTAAAACAGGACACCCTTTCCTGTTTGTTTTGGTTTTTTGTTTGTTTGGGGTTTTTTTAAATTTTTAATTTTTAATTATTTTGAAGCTATGAAATTCCTGTGTGGAGTCACAGTGGTTTCTCTTCCCAGCCTTAGGAGTATTCCCATTTTCAGACCCATTTCTTCCACTTCATGGGACTTCTAGTTATGGAATTTTATAACCAAGTATTTTAGTCTGCCTCCAGATAACTCAAGACAAAGAAATAAAAGTTTTTCCTAACTCTGCCATCATTCCCCATTCCAGGGGAAAAAGCTTTGACTCCTCTAAGCTCTCTCCAGAGGCTTTTCCCTCTTGACCAATTTACATGGAAAATAGGGATTGTGACTTGCTGCCCTTGCCAAGATTGTGGAAATATCTGTATTAAAAATGGCATTTCTCTTCCTCCTGCCCAGGAATTCACTGATCTGTGTTTTCCAAGGATCAGATCCTTCCTGTTCCCTCTCAGTCTCAGTGGCTTGAAGGGCTTTTCTGGCTTCAGCATAACCAGGACTGAGCTGGATCATGTCCAGTTAGCCCAGGACAAGACTGGATTTCCCACTGCCATGCTGGGTCCCTCTGACTGCAGCACGGGCTGGGCAGTGTCTGCAGTCCATCCATGGATTTATGGACTCTGGGATGAGGTGAGGGAGTGCTCACCTTTCCCCAGAGCTGCCCTGGCCCATGCTGAGGTTTCCCATCACCTGCTGAGGGCAGGGAATTAAAGCTTGGTGGGACAAGCAAGGGATTTGGAATTAAAGCTTGGTGGGAGCAGGATTTCTTATCCCAGAGCCAATGAGTTCCATGAACTCCCCTTCCCTAAGAAAGGGGAGCTCCTGGGGTCCTGCTGCTGGTTCTGCTCTTCTCCCAGTGCAATATTCCACACTGCTGTTGAGTTGGGACCAAAATCCCTTCTCCACCTCTCTTCTCCCTCAGGAATATTTCTGCTTTTATGACTCGAGGGTGTCAGGCCACCCCTGCTCGTGCAGAAGAGAGAGTGGGGAGTCCTCAACCAGCAACTGCTGAAGCCCCTAAAGGTCCTGCAAGGCCACACTGAGGTCACCCCAAAGCTTCTCCTCTCCAGGTGAACAATCCCAGCTCTCCCAGCAGAGCTGCTCCATCCCTCTGATCATCCTGGAGCCTCCTCTGGACTGGCTCCAGCAGCTCCAGGTCCTTCCCTGTGCAGGTGGGGTCTCACCTGAGCAGGGCAGGGGGGTAAAACCCCCTCCCTGATCCCTGTCACCTGCTGAAAGTGTCCTCACAGAGGTGGCCCTGCTCCACGTGGGATCCCTCAGGGCTGGTAAATCTTTAGGAGCTGCCATGAGCAGTTTGTGAGCAGCCCACAATGGAAATCATGGGATGTGTTATCCTTGGCCCCAAGGCAAAGAGGGGAATATTTTAATTCCAGGAGTTAATTACAATTTGAGCAGCCTGTGGGAGCTTGGCAGGTGATGTGAGACCCTGTCCTGCTCTGATCTCAGCTGAAGGATTGGGAACAGCAGCACAGATGTGGGAATCCAACAGCAGCAGGGAATGTTTCTGGGCTCTTTGTGTTGCTCATTAATGATTTTTAGTGTAGGTGCCACACTTTTAAGTTGCTAAAAATCATCACAAAGGGTTTTTCCAGCAGCTCCAGCAGGAGTTCTCCATGGGCAGGGAGCAGGGTGGGTCCTGAGGTCTCCAGGTGCCTTCCATTCCCTCTCCCTCAGCAGCTGTGTTGGTAAACAGAGCTGATGGACACTTCCCTCCCTTTGAGCAGTGAACCTGAACTCTCTGAGTGCACAGGGATTGACAGGAGGGAGCCAAGGGGAGCTCCAGGAACTCTCTGCTGTGCCAGGAGGAGGGGAAGGGTAATTTAGGCACAGCTATCAAAGGCAAGTCTCAGAGCCAGTCAAACCTGACTTTCCTAATGAAACTTTGGGTGTATGCTGCAGACAGGAACTGGATCTGGAACTTGCAGAGATTAAAGTTCAGGTGCTGGTGCCTCTCCAGATTCCTGCACCCCACAGGCAGAGACCCTTCCACTGCCCCAGGCTGCTCCAAGCCCTGTCCAGCCTGGTCCTGGACACTCCCAGGGATCCAGGGGCAGCCACAGCTGCTCTGGGCACCTGTGCCAGGGCCTGCCCACCCTCCCAGCCAGGAATTCCTGCCCAATATCCCATCTATCCCTGTCCTCTGGAAATTTAAACCCATTTATCCCTGGCTTTGCCCTGTTTAGTGTCTGTATTTGTATCCTGTAGGAACTTTTGGGTCTCGCTCTCCTTCCAAGCTGGAATAACTGAAGAGTGACCCAGGGGAGCAGGGATTTCCTTCACTCCTGGCTCAGCACCATCTCCTGTTTTATCCTCCAGAGATGAATCCAGGCTTCCTGTCCTGTGCTTTGCCAGGGGCTCCTGCCAGGCTGCAGCATCTCCCTCCCAGAGCCCTTTTTTGGGCAAGAATCCAGGATTTTAGTGGGATTGCCTCAAAACCACCCATGGAGTGGGTTTAACTGCCAGTCAGGATGTTCCTAACTTCTCCAGGGTGTCTGATGTTTCCTCTGCTCCAGGATTTATCTGTCACCTACACAGGGCTGGGGGTTTCTGGGAGAGCCCTCTGGAATTCCTGGCTGTTCCTCTGGCACTTTGGTTCCATTTGCACCCTGGACTGAAGGAAAAGTTCCCTTTAGGATAGGACAGGATGGGTTACTCACTCTCCTCCATGGAGGAACAAAGGGCTGCCTGTTCCATGGATAAAGGTTTGGAGGTGGTGCTGCAGACAGGGAAATTTTGGGATGCATTTCGGGATCCATTTCACATTTTAGGCGTGTGTGAACAGCAAGAAGAACATTGCAATAAAACAGGACACAAACTCTCCTGAAATACTGGAAATACAGGGATAAATGGGATGATAAATCCCAGGAATCTGGCTGCAGTGGTGTTTGCAGGGAGCCAGTGGGGTCAGAGGGTCACTGCTGCCCTGGGGCTGTGCCAGGGCCTGGGAGCAGCTCTGCCCCTGCTCCAGAGGCTGCATGGATTCTCCACTTCCATGGAATCTCTCACTGCTGATCTTCATTCACATCTCTGTACCAGATTCAGGATTTTTTTGTGCTGCTAGTTAAAGATGGTGACCAAAACAGGGTGAAATCCCTTTGGTTTTGAATTCAAATTTAATCATTTAGCCAGATCCTCATGGAGAACTTTGGGTTTGTCTTTCCCTGAGTTGTCCCAGGAGCTCCTTGGCACATCCAGGAGCCTTTTATTGCATTTTTGGCCCCATTCCCTGCAATGATGGAGCCAGTCCTTGTGGTTTTTGTGGCAGGAGAGCCCTTTGTAGGGTGTGCTGTGACATTCCTGGACTAAATCCCTAAATATCCATACTCTGATGTATTTCCCTGGAGATTTTTAGTCCACCTCCTTTTTCAGGGCCTGCTGGAGATTCCAGGCAGGAATTTTTATCCTGGAATAGTGGATGAAATAATTTGTTTTTCCTGCAGTTACAGAAGAGCTGCCTTTGAGCCCAAAAACAGAAAATTGACTTTTTTAGATCTCCTCCTTCTCTTACTCTGGCCCTTCCTTCATCCATGGATCTCGTGGCCACTTCCCAAGTGCTGATTTCCTGAAGATGATCCCCACTTTTCCAGCTGGCAGATTTGAGCCCAAGGTGATGCCAGACCTTGGGTTTCTGTCCTGCAGTTTGTGCCATGGCTTGGGAAAGGGGAATAAGGAAAATCAAATCCCAGGAGCTGGGTTTGGGTGTGGAACCAGGAGTTTCCACAATGCCTGATGTGGTCATGAAGGTGCCAGCCCATAGGCATATTGGATTTTTATCCAAATATTTGACTTTTAGCCAAAATTTGCTCTCCTAAAAGTATCTTGGGAAGAATTCCTTGCTGGGAATTTTCGTCATCCTGGTCCTGAGCATGCCATGGGTGTGTCAGAGTTACAGGTGTTAGTGGGCAGTAATTAATTCATCATTTAATATTCCACATTTTTAATGCTTTTGTGGCTTTGGAGAGCCCAAAACCATTAAAAATTAAAAACCACCCAGAGCTCCTGGATTCCTGATTTTTGTCATTGTAACCCATTAGGAAAACTTGCTGCAGGATTTGCTTTACCTGTTGAAAGAATTTATTATAGGAGATATTGAGAGCTTTGTCCTGTTTCGTTTACAGATTTCATGGGATAAATCACGTCCATGTTCCAGGACCACGGATGTGTGGCTGTGACAGCAGCTGGTTTTGATAAACTCCAAAATGTCCCTCTCAAGTAAACGAAACACAAATTTCACCAAGCAATTCCACATCGGCCTTTTCATTCCCTTCCCTTCAAGCTCGAATTTGATTTTATTGCTTGAGATTTAGCAGAAATTTAATACTTTATCTCCTTGTGAACCATCCCTCCCAGGCCCAGCATTCCTCTGGCTGGATTTGGGGTTCCAAGCACGGCTGATGTTTCGCCAAATTGAAGTTGCTTCGTACCCGAGTTTTGGGGATGTAAACTTTTGAAGTTTGCCCAAAAATGTGCTTTATGTTGAGTTGTCTGGCAGGAGAGGCCTCTCCTTTTCCATTTTTCGTTTAAAGCAGCCTTTGGAGAGCCCAAAAACATCAGGAGTTGCTCCTCTCCCCAAATTCCAGGCCGGGCCTGCAGCGGGATCTGCTCATTCCGTAGGGATCCAAGGCTTATCTTTATGGGAAGAAAGGAATTCCAGGGCTCTTTGTGGTTCCCAGCTGAGCATTGCCTCTGCTCCACAGTGGGGTATTCCCCCTTTTCCAGTGACAGGAATTCCTTCTGCAGCTCTGGTGTCATAAACCCTCCCATGTGGGAGAGCTGTGGCATTCCAGGACAGGGTTTTTATGGATGTTGGTGCACAAAATCTCAGGATCGTGGGGTTAAAACCAAATCTGTGCTGCTGGAGAGGGAAAACCTGGCACAGGTGGGAGGGGACAGGGCTTGGAGGGGGTGTGGGGTGGCTGAAACCCCAGAAATGCTGAGGTGCCACGGAGCTGGTGCCAATGGAAGCGTGGTGGGGCAGGGATGTTGATGTGGGATGAGGATGAGGAGGAGGAGGATGCAGAGCTGCTGGAACCAGGAATTTCATCTCTCATGGCTTTGGCACAGTGTGTCCACGAGGGAGAGAGAGCTGGGAAGGCGCTGGGGCTGTCAGAGCCTTCAGGAGCTGCCTCAGGAGTTCCTCCTGGGTGGGACCAGATCCCAGAGGATCCTTGATGCCTTGAGAGGCTGCCTGGAACAGAGGCTGGGCAGAGTTAAAGGAATAAAGTAGGGATTTATTAAAAGGCCTTCACAGGATACACCTTGGGCAGTACAAGAGCCTGGCCGTGGCTACACCCAAGAGGGACAATGGGTCACGAGTTTTCATACTTTCATAAGTTTTGGTCCATTTCCATATTGGAGCTCATTGTCCAATTCCAGCTCCAGGTGATGCAGTCCCATCCTCCCAGTTTGCTCTCCTCCATTCCCTGTTGTTTGCACTTTTTGGGGCTGAAGCTGCAGCGGTGTCCTTGGTTCTGGGGCTGGAAAAGGATTGTTCTGTGTGACTGAGCTGTGAGGAGAACTGCTGACACTTTATATGAAGTTCAGAGTTAGAAACCAATGCAATCCAGAATCTGGAAAACATGAAAGCTCAAACTGAAGGCATCAGAGCTGCTCCTGCAGAGCCCCTGGCTTAGGCTGGCTTTGGGAAAGCCATCCCAGCACTGGAGCATCCCAAACCCTCCCTCTGGGACAGGGAAAGGCCTCTGCTGGCTTTTGTTGAGCTAAACCAGGGATTTGTGGAAAACTGGCTGCTTCTCAGTTTCTTTGGAGGTTTCATGTTGGTCTTCTCCTTGGAAGGAGCTTCTGGATTGCAGAAGTTGATTTGTGAGAGGCAAACCCTGCTCTGGCAACTGTCAAACCATGAATTTATTTGATATTATCCAGCATGGTTGATCCTGGTCTTTTAGACACCACCCCGTGGAATTCCCCCCTGGATGTTAAAGCTGTGGACACAAACTCTTGCCTGTAGGGTTTATTTCCAGCCCCAGGGTGCTCAGGGAATGTCCTTTGTTCCTTTAAATTAAAACGGGGCCGTTTCTGTGGCAGGCCCTGGGCCCTGCCGTGGGAGGCTTGGGGTGGGTGGAAGAATGTCCCCATTATTCCCTGGCCCTCGTGGCTGCTCCGTGGCCTTTGCAGGGACAGCAGGAGGAGGAGGGAACAAGGGCTTCACCCCAAAGTTATCGAGGTGTTGTCACAGTTTTGGGGAGTTTGGCTCTGCTGTGACAGTCCCCAGCTCCTCTTGGGCAGGCTGGCAGCAGTTCTGACCGTGGTGGGTTTGGTGAATTGTTTTCACGTGGAAATCTGTGTTGGGGTGTAGAAACAACAGCTTTTCCCTTTCCAGTTAAAAAAAGAAACAACCCACAGCGTTGTTTATTCCTGTGGTTTTTGTCCAGGAACTCCGGGCATCTCCTGCCCAAACGCAGCGGCTGAGGCAGCAAATCTTTTGTAATAAAACAGGATTTTTTCTGCTTTGTTATCTGAATTAACTCCATTTTTAGCGCTTTTCCATTTTCCACTTGCATTTCCGTTGCCTGGAGGATTTGGATGGGTATTGGAGTGGAAAGTGTCCGTGCCTGTGGAAAGGGGTTGGAATGGGATGAGCTTTAACCATTCCAACCAAACCATGCCATGATTTGTGTGATGTCCCTGTGGCTGGCACGGGGATGATCCGATTAGGGATGAGTGCTGGGACTCCCAAAGGCAGGACAGGCCTTTCCACGTGGGATGAGCTGGCAGGAAAGCCATTGTAAAGCCGTTGTAAAGCCATTGTAAAGCCATTGTAAAGCCATCTAGTGGGTCACGCTTCTTATCTGCTTTTTGTTTATTAAAAAAAAAAAAAAAAAGTGGGGAAAAAAAGAGAAGAGGCTACAAATAAAGCTGTGTCACGAGATCCCCCTGGTAATTGAGGGGCCGAAATTAATTAGCCATGGTGAATGTTCTGCATGGCTCCCTCTCCCTCGGAAGAAGGAGCCCTTTGTGCATCCCAGCCAAAGGCAGGAGCTGCACATGGAGTACCTGAGGGCATCACGGGGCCTTCTCCTCCCTCTCCTCTTTTCACACTCCTCCTCCCCATTCCCTGCCTGTCCTCTCAAATTCTTTGGGTTTGTCAGGATTTCCTGACAGCTCTTTTCAGCATGGCTTCCTCTCCAGCTCCCTCCCAAAGCCTCCCCAGTGGTGGAGTCACCCCTCTTGGAGGGTTTTTAACTCCAGGGATGGTGCCCAGGTTTTGGCAGGCTCAGGTGGAGCTGGCTGCTCTCAGCACAGAGTGGGATTGTTGGCATTGCCCTGGGCAGCACCAGCAGTTGGATTTGATGATCCTCATGGGTCCCTTCCAGCTCAGGAGATTTTAGGATTCTGTTTGTGCTTCTCTCCTGTGCTGCTTAGCTTGGGGTTTATTGGTTTTTCTTTAGATTTGCTTTTTGTAGTCAATTTAGTCTTTTTTCTGTAAGGATTTGCACTGTTCTGCTCTTTATCTGCCGACTGAGCTCTGGCTTTTGGGATGCTGCTGGAGCAGCTCTGGATGTCTCTAGAGTTGGGATTTTCTGCCTTTTTATTATTGAGTCTCTTCCATTTCTTTGCATGGCAAACTCAAGCTCACAGACAGTGGCTGTTACACACAGTTGTATATAGAATTTATACTGCAATTCATATTTTTGTATATAGAATTAGAGAATTTATATTGCAATTCATGTTTTTAAATTGGAATTTCAAATAATCAGCAGCAGATTCCAGGCCTTTTTAGCTTCCACATTTAATTTGTGCTTCCAGGCCCGGGCTCTGCCCACAGGAGGTTTTCCCCAAAATCTCCCCCTTGTCCAGGTGGATGCAGAGCTCAGGAGCAGAGCTGCTGGCAGATGACGAATGTGTCCACTTTGGGATAAATGGGGATGGGCAGTGTGTTGGGGGCAGTAATCCCCAGCTGCTGCCCCAAGCTGTCCCTGATCCCTCGGGAGTTAAAGCTGGATCACAGACTGGGATGTGCCCGTTCCCTGCCAGGGGAGGAGCTGAGCCAGGCTCTGGGGGAGCATTCCCCAGGGCTGGGCATCCTTTGGGGGCATCCCCCTCTTTCCAAAGCATCTCTGCTCCTCCACAGCTGGTGGGAAACCCTAAAGCTCTAATTGGGCTTTTATTTTCTTACCTGCTTGAAGATTCCACAGGGCTTTAGGGAAGGAGGGAGAGGAAGGGCTGGGTTTGACTCCTGGGGGGCTTAAACCCCCAAAAAACTTAAATCCAGTGGGATAAATCCAATGGGATAAATCTAGTGGGATAAATCCAATGGGATAAAGCTAGTGGGATAAATCCAATGGGAGCCATCCCCACCAGACCTGGAGCAATCTGGGAGCTGCCTCTGATCTGCTCCAGTTGGAATTTCCACCCCATTCCTCTCCCTCCTTCTCTTTTAGTGCTTTTGGGGCCCTGGAAGCCAGAGCTGCTCAGCGTGAGCAGAACCTGATTTCAGTGCCCGGCACAGCCCAGCCTAATTAAACTCCACCTCCTGACACTTGCACTGGAGCAACTGCACTAAGTCAGGCTTAAATCCATCCCCCAGCCAGGCCTGGCATTGGAGACATATTTCATAGGGCAGTAACGAGCCCAAATTCCAGGTATTCCTCTTCCCTGCAAACATGCTGTTCACTCAAGGAAATTAAAGCCAGCACTGTGCATGCTGAGGGGGCTTTTATTTGGTTTTTGTGTTTGAAAAGCAACAAAAAAAAAACCCTCGCAACCCTCCCAGGCCGTTAAAATTTGTGCATGATTGATTTTGGGATTAAAAGAACAAATTTATTTTTTAAATTTTTTTTTTTGTTTTCATTTTTGCCACATTTCAAATCATCCAGGGAGACTTTTCCACCCCAGGAGCAGGGTGTGTGTTATCCCAGATTTAATTGTGGAGCCTGGGTGTGTGCAAAGTGTTCCTGAAGGTAATTGGATGAGGGTCACTGGCTGCCCTGAGATATATGGGCACAGTAATCAGAGAATAATTTCGACCCAGGTTGGAGTTGCCAGTAAAAGTTGTAAAAGTTAATTTTATAGGGGCTGGGACAAAATATGAGCGAGAGCAGGTTTGGGGTTCTGGTGTATTTGCTTTGTCTGGTGACGTTTTTATGATGTTTTATTATTATTATTTGTGTTTTAAATGCAATTTGGGGCAGAGGGGAGGGAGGGCTGAGCTGATTAGCAGCGTGTGCAGATGGATCAGGCACGGGAGGAGGAATTCAGCACTGAGAGGAGGTGCCCTGGGCACCACCAGAATTAAGTTGTGGGGTGATTTATTTATTTTTACCATCATGTTCTTCCCCTTGATCTCCAGCAAGGAGCAAAGCCCATTCAGAGGGTATTAAATAAGTGGCTTTTCATATTCCTGAGTGGGTGAAATCTTCCAAACCAGCATCCTGGCTGAGCCCTGTGGAATCATTCAGGTTGGGAAGGACCCCAAGGTGATGGAGCCCAGCCTTGGGACGGGGCTCATGGAGTGGGAACAATCCCATTCTGGGATCTCTGCAGGGCAAGGAGCAGTCAGCTGGGTTGGAGCTCCATCAGACCTGTCACAGGAGGTCATTTCTGTGAGTCCTTCCTTCATCTGCCCCTAAAAATATCCCACTGGGCATTTTCCATTTCTATTAATGCACAGAAACCCACTCTCACTGGGCATAAATTGCTTCCATTTATGTTCTTATTTCAGCTGAAATCAGACAATCCTGGAATGGTTTGGGCTGGGAGGGACTTTTAAAGGCCAGATTTTTTATTTTTTTTTTGTTTGACTGAAGTGGGACACAAAAGTATTTCTTGTAAATCCTCAGTGTGAGGACGCTTCCCTTGCTGTTGAAAATTCCCTTATCAAGCATTCATGATGTGGTTCTTGAGGGAAAAAGGGAAATATTGATTATTCCCAGCACCAGCCTTTGCAGAGTTTCTTTTAAAAAATACTGGGCTTAATTATTCCAAGTAGGAAAAATATTTGCATTATTAAAAACATCTGCATCCAGCTGAGATTGCTCTTATCAAGAGAAACCTTAATTGCCTCTGACTGACAAAGTGCATGTTTATTCAAATCTGCCTTTATGTTGATGATCTTGCTAATTAAGCCTTTTATTTTATTTAGACAATTATGTCTAAACAATTGGGGAGTTACAGTAGCTCTAATTGGGCTTTTATTTTCTTACCTGCTTGAAGATTCCACAGGGCTTTAGGGAAGGAGGGAGAGGAAGGGCTGGGTTTGACTCCTGGGGGATTTAAAACCCCAAACTGGTCAACTTCCAGTTCCTCTTTCTGTCTGTGAAGGTTACAGGGACAGGAGNTGAGGGTAAATCCCAGAGATCCATCTCCCCCGGGATGAGCCAGCCTTGCTTCTGCTCTCCCCAAACCCAGCCCCAGTTGCCCTGGGGGTGTTGGCTGGGGGTGCAGGGGATGATGGATGTACCTGCAGAGGGAAATCACCTGCCAGGGCAGCCCTGGGAGTGTGCTCTGGCTGTCCTTTCATTTGTCACCTTGGCCTGGACAGATTTTGGGGATTGCTCAGTGTTTTCCCTCTGCTTCGGGCCTGTGCTGTTTATTTCTCTTGGAAACATCCCCAATTTGTTCTCCTTAAGCAGTGGCTCAAGTTTGTAGAGGCTTTAAGGCAGTAGATGCCTCTGGCTTGGCTTTGCAAATAAATGAATAATCCACTTTCAAATTAATGAATAAATAAATAAATAAATAATACACTTCAAATAAATAAATAATCTACGTCCAAATGAATAAATAGATAAATAAATACTCCACTTCCAAATGAATGAATGAATAAATAAATAATAAATTTCTAATTAATTAATTAATAATCAATGTCCAAATGAATAAATAGATAGATAAATAAAGAAATGTTCCCCTTCCAGGGTTTCCAGTTTAGTTCTGTTTATTTTTTTTTCAATCCTCACATGCACAGTGAGTAGCTGGAGCTGCAGGGCAGGGCTGGGTGATCCACTGGGTTCATTCCCTCCTGGTTTGTTTAAAAGGGATGCACCACAAGGGCCTGGAGGTGGAGAGGTGGTGTTGAAAATGTGCTGCTGGAGGAGGGGAGGCAGATTTTGGATAAGGCAGGGCTGTAGGGTTGGGGCACAGCCCATTCCCTCCTCCCTGGGTGATGCTCTGCACTCGGATTCTCCACACACAACTCTTACTCCAGGAATGAAACCTCTTGTACAGGGAGAGTAGTGCCAAGCTGAGGAGGAGCAGGGAAACCTCCCTGCTTTGAAATCCCCACATCCAGCCCATGAAATCTTTCTGGCAGCTTAATTGTCAGCCGAATTCCTGGTGTTTTGGGGCAAAGTGGGATAAATTTGCTCAGTTTTGGGTGCTGGATTCCTGTGACAGAGGAGAAGGAGAGCCCTGGGCTCTGTGCCTGGGATGCTCTGGGAGCAGGAGGGTGCAGGGTGGGATTTGTAAGACCAAGAAGCCCTTGGGGCAGAGCTGGTGTTGGGGCAGTGGAAGGGACGTGAGGGAATGTGCAGAAAGTCATCCTGATGTAGGGAAAAATGTGATTTATCACCTGTAGTGAGGCAGTGGTAATTTGTGATTGGTGTTTTCTGCCAGAAATCATGGAATGGGTTGGGTTGGAAGGGAATTTAGGGATCATCCAGTGCTGGGCAGGGACACCTTCCACTGTCCCAGGCTGCTCCAAGCCCCTTCCAACCTGGCCTGGGACAGTCCCAGGGATCCAGAGCAGCCACAGCTTCTCTGGGAATCTGTGCCAGGGCCTGCCCACCCTCCCAGGGAGGAATTCCTCCCTGATATCCCATCTATCCCTGGCCTGGGCAGAGGTGTGGACAGGGCAGTGTCACCCATGGCCAGATGCCCACAGCGAGGACACAGCTCCTCAATCCCTGCTGAGGCCAGGCCAGTCCCACTCCCCACTTCTATTTTAATTTTATTTTTATATCCCTGTGCTCCCAAGAAAACAATCTCCTGTCCCCCCAGTGCTTGGAGCCATTGGGAAGCAGATTAAAACTTTTCATCAGCTCTTCCTAATAGAGGCAGATAAAGCAGGCTAATGGTCATGTGTTGAGTTATTGAAGGGAATTCAGGTACTACAAAATCACCTTTAACCTTGGCTTCCTCAGACCTCCTGCCTCGCCATTGTTTGCCCAGGGTGTAAAAAACCAAAGTCCAGTTCATAAATTATTATGGAGTTCCAGTGCCCTTAATGCAGGACAGCTTTGGCAGTGTTTCATTTTGGGGTGGGAGCTAATTCTGGCCTGTGCACACCATAAAGCTCCAGTGTTCCCAGGATTAACCCTTCCCCTGCTGGCTGGGAGCTGGCTGGAAGGGAATTACCAATATTTGTACACCTCTGTTTTATTCATGGCAGTGATCCGTGAGGAATTCTCTCTCATTTTGCGAGTTCCTGGGTAAAACATAGCAGGAAGGCTTTGTTTAAAGAATTAAAAAATCATCCAAGTTGTCACTTTTTAGAAGTCAGCATTCACTGTGATGACTTTGAGGATTTCAGCCTAAAATTTATGGTTAAAAGTTTTCCACCACTGATATTAGGAAAAGGCATTATTACTTCCACCTTTTTATATTAGAAAAAGGCATTTTGGTGCAATGTGACACAGAATCATCGTGGGATATTTTTTATTGATCACAAACCAGTAGATTCCATGCTCTGGGCACGTTCCTCTCCACTGACCATGGCAACTTCTCCTGAATTCCTTGCAGCAATTCCTCCTCCTCTTCACCAGTTGCTGTTTTCCATGTGAGCTGTGTTTTTAGGGTGAAGCCATGAGGGATGAAGTTCAGAATTGCTGTTGGACAAAGCAAAGAGGAGTTCTGTGCCTTTGACCTTGCTCTCCAGCAGCTCCTCACACCAGCATTCCCAGTGTTCCTTGGTTTTGGAAGAAATTACTGCTCCATCAGCTCTGCAGGGCCTGGATGGCATTCCTGAGATCTGCACTCCAGGCAGCTGAGGTGCTCCCAGTTCTTAAATCCCATGAAACTTATCCCACTCCACGGTTTTCTGCACTGGCTCCTCCATCCAGGGAGAAGCCACGGACTCTCCTGTCCATCCAACCCCGAGGGGCTTCCCAAATCTGCCAGTTTGTTCTGTATTTGTCTTGGTTTAGGGTAAATTTGGGAGGAAAAGCCAAATTTGGGAATGTTGTTATTAACACCAAGCAATGGTCAGCCCCATAACTATTTTCTCCCTAAATATAGGAGGAAATTGCTGGCTGTGCTGAACTAAAGATGTTTTAATGGCCAGTTCTGTTCAGGAGTTTTATTTCCCGGCGTGTTAATTTTATTTTAATTAATACATGGACTTGGAAATAAGTTAATCACTAATAGAGAGGTTCTAGCAGCTCTCTTTTGGGGTTGGGGTGCACTGAGCTGCTGTGTGGGTGAGAAGCTGCCTTTTGGAATACTTTATGAAGGGCACAAAATCTCTGAGGTGTTTTATGTGGCAAGCTAAAGATGGAATTTAAATCCCAACAAACAGCTGAGGGTTGTCCAGGGAGAGTTTGTGTCTGTGCAGAAATGCTGCACAGAAAACCCAAATTTCCTATGAGAAATTTCTGTGTTCAGCCCAGAATTGCTGAATCCCAGAATCCAAGATCATCAGTCCAACCTTTGGAGCCTTGAGCATCACTTTGTCACCAGCCAGGGCACTGAGTGCCACGTGCAGTCATTTCCTGAAGGATGAGCCCATGGCTATATTTGGGCTGACTGCTTTTTTTATGGAATAGTTGGATCCTGAAGTCTTTACTTTTCCCTGCTGTGTTTCTGGAGCACTCAGGGTCACTGGCTGCAGGACATCTCCCACTGGCATGTGGCTTCCAGGAGGGGTTGGACCCAGTGACTGCTTGGATGTGCTGGTTGTGACTGGAATGAATCCCATTTCTCTCAATCAGAACTTTCCAAAATCCCACATGCTGGGAGACTTGGTGAAAATTCAAATTTCAGGGGTAAAAAAAGGTGAATGTCTTATAGAAATCTCTATATACTTTTTTTTTTGTTCCCACCAACTGTCTCCTTCTCAGCACTGAGTTAGAAGTGCTCCAAAGCCTGGTTTTTCCCATTATCCTTTGGGATAATGTCTGGAGTTGGAGCTTCTGGTCCCATCCAGTAACAAAGAGAGAGAGAGGTTGATTGTAAAGGAAACGTGAAATGATTTGTAGTAGAAATGTCCTTATGGAGGGACAGTGCAGGTGGTGAATCAAGAGATGGGGACACCCCTCTTGAAATTACTGATTTAATGTTGTGGTTTAGGGCCGGCTCTTTATTTTTTCTCCTTCCCTCTCATAAGTCTTTGTGATCCCTCCCTTCCTTGCTATTTTCATGGTTCTCACATAACTGTGTCCCAGACATGGGCAAGCTGCTCTTCATCCAAAACCACCAGGATTCTTTGGGACAGACACATTTGGGATGAGCAGACAGCTCGGAGCACCTCTCACCTCCCTGTTTGCTCTCTCCCGGCCGCGCTCAGGGCCGGGCTGCGACTGTCGGAATAATCCATAAATTATTGCCAAAAACCGTAGCCCACTGCACATCTGTGTCCATCCAGCTCCATCCTGACCCCAAACCCGAATCATTTAAGCCCTTGGATGGGCAGGGAGGCGCGTGGGGGTGGCCTCATCCCGGCGCTGCTCCCTGGATCCCTCGCGGCCGGCGGCGCTCGCTCGGTTCCGCCCTCGATTTCAGCTGGAAAGGCAGCCCCGACTGCATTTAATAACCACTCCTTCAGCACAGAGAGGTGCAGAAAGTAATTTGTCCCCTTGCCAAGGAGCAGGAAGAATGGGCATTTTGTTCCTGGTGATTTTACCTGGCTGGCTTCTGCAGGGAGAGCAGGACTTTGTGCTACCGTTGCTCCGCACGCTGTGTTGATTTATTGAAATTGGAGCCCGCGGGTGCAGTCCTGAGGTACCTCCTGACATGGAATTTCTAGGAGAAATATACAATTGGCTTGGTTATTATTTTTTCCCTCCTCCCCCTGCTTGGGCATCTTTCCAGCCTTTGCACTAAGGAACAAGATTTTAAATTAGCCTTGAATTTTAACACGGTGCAGCTTGGCCTTGCTATTCCCAGGGTTTTATTATGAAGCGTCTGATGTTGTGTCCTGGTTTCATCTCCATCACCTGCCCTGAAATGCAGAGTTTCTTCTCTTTTCTTCATTTTTTAAATTTTTTAAGTTATTTTTTATTTTTAATTTTTATTTTTAGAGGAAGGAATTGAAAAGAGGCTGTGGGTCATTGTCCTGGTTTAAGTGTCATCATCCCCCTTCCCTGTGTGCCTGCAGAGAGGTTGTGGAATCTCCCTCACTGGAGATATTCCAGAGCTGTCTGGGCACAATCCCATGTTCTGAGATGACCCTGCTTGAGCAGGGAGGTGGGAGAAGATTCCCAATGTGAGCCCTTCCAGCCTGACCCCTCCAGGGATTCTGTGACTTTCCAGGTGTTCACATCCAGGTAATCATCATGGGAGGGGAGTTCCCAATGGAGCCAAAAAAAGTGATGAGAAAACCACAGGGGAGGGATAGCTGGAGATGTGGTGCTGTGTATCCATGTTCAAGATCTGTAAAAAGAGTCAATTCCCTGATAGCAACTCCAGTTAATTCATTTCCTCTCAAGCAGTGTTAAAATATGAGTAGAAATCCTTCTCTTAATTAATATTGCCAGCATTTATATATTTTTATCATGTTTGGTTTTAGAGCAGAAAAATTCAGAATTAGTATTTTATGCTGATACTTCCAGAGGTTTTTTTGCATCTCTTTATTGGACATTTAGGCTGCTTCTCCTCCTGTTTTGATTTATTTCCTGGGCAGGTTTTAGGAAAAAGCTCTCTCTGGGTGAGAGCTCTGCAAAGCCAGTGGGGTTATGTTGAGAACAAGCCTGGAATCTCTTCCCCTTCACAGATTCCCACCAAATGGAGTTGGGATTTGAGCATCAATTTTCCATGTGCTTCACCATTAACGGATTTCTGTTAATTACTGTCCCTCATTGTTATTAGCAGCATCTTTGATGGTCCAGTCAAAGCACTTCCACAGGGTTTCTCCGTGGAAAACAAAGCTGCCCCTTGGCATGTGAGGTGATCCAAGAAAACCCTGGGATGCTCTGGGAGCAAGTGTGTGCCACCAGATCGGGCTGGGCATGGCCACATTGATGACCTTGGCGTGATTTTGGCAAATTTTGGGAGCAGAAGAAGGGCCAGGAGCTGGGGCTGCTGCTGTGCAGAGCCCGTGGCAGCTCAGCTCAGCTCAGCTCAGCTCAGCCCAGCTCAGCTCAGCTCAGCTCAGCCCAGCTCAGCTCAGCTCAGCCCAGCCCAGCCCAGCTCCTCCAAGCTCTCCTGCTCCCTTCCCGTTGGATCCGCCGGGTAATGCCGTGCAGCTGCACTGACAGAATGTGATTGCTCATCAGTTTGCTTGATGACTTAATCTGGGGCTGATTAGCATCTTGGAGCCCGTCCAGGCGATCAGAAATGATGCACAGTTCTGCTGCAGGGCCTGGGTTATTGCACATTTGAGCCTGGGCCCAGCTCTGGGCTCGCTTTGTGCTCCCCGATCACTCTCCACGAGGGTTGGGGATGGGGAGGGGGCTGTGCCAAGGCCAGGCTCCTGTCAGGGAGATGGGCTGGCCTGGCTTTGTGTCCCAAGCACGTGTCAGCCCACCAGGCAGGGATGTGGAGCGTCCTGTAGCACTGCTCTGGTCTGGTTGGTCAGGTGCTGATCGGTCACAGCTTGGACTCAATGATCTTGGAGGGCTTTTCCAATTAATCACAATTAATTTGTGATCGCCCCCAGTAGTGTACTGTGCGCTTGGAGTAATGATAAATCCATAAAAATCATCTCCTTCCCCTAAAAACTGCTTCCTTAAACAAGTGTGGACATTCCCTCCTCCTTCTGGTGCTTTCAGATCATCACCCCGAGACGCTTTGCTGCCGGGGGAGTTTGGGAAGCAGCAGATGGGACAAGGGCCAGGATATGGGATGATGTGGGAAGGAATCAGCCAGCTCCTGCTCAGCAAGGGTTAATCTGGAGCAGGGACTGCTGGAAGAGTTCAGTTGTTTCACATTAGGCCGGGCAGCCCTGGCTGCCTTCCGTGCTCGGGGAGCCGGGGGCCGAGTCCCCAGCGCTAAATCTGCGTAACCGATGCTGTACAACTGGCACCAGCCTTGACCACAAGTGGCCGTTAAAATAAACATCCCCGGGCTTAACTGACAGGCAGCAGCGAGCAGAAACAGCCCAGCATGATGGGGAATATTAAACACCCAGCCAGAACCGAATTTCGGCAGGCAAACCCCCCCCAAACCCGCCCGGCATCGCCCCGGCCCCGCGGCATCAATGGGAGCAGTGTTTGGGACCCGCTCCCGGGGGTGGTGGGGTGTGGGAGGTGGGAGAAGTCCAGTCCAAAACACAGCCAGGGTAAACACAGGGCATGAGCCCCAGGGTGGCACCGGCACCGAGAAATCCAGCCCAAAAGCTGTGCCAGGGAACGCAGGGTGCGAGCCTCACAGCAACACCGGCACCAAGAAATCCAGCCCCAAACATATCCCAGGAAAACAAGGCACAAACCAACCCCGTGGCAGCACTGGGATGGAGAAATACAGCCACAAATATAACCCAGGTAAACTGAGGACATGAGTCCCGTGGCAGCACCGGGATGAAGACATCCAGCCCAAAACTAATCCTGGGTAAAGAAAAGGCACAAACCCCACAGTGACATTGGGACTGAGGAATCCAGCCCCAAGTATATCCCAGAAAAATACAAGACACAGCCCCAGGGTGGCACCAGGACCAAGAAATCCAGCCCAAAACACATCCCAGGTAAAAAGAGGACTTGAGCCCCACAGCAGCACTGGAATGAAGAAATCCCGCCCAAAACTGATGCCAGGTAAAGACAAGGCATGAGCCCCATTACAGCAGCAGGATGGAGAAATCCAGCCCCAAAATATCCCAGGAAAGCACAAGGCAGAAGCCCCAGTGTGGCACCAGGATGGAGAAATCCAGCCTAAAACATATCCCAGGTAAAGACAAGGCACGAGCCCCATGGCAGCACCAGGACTGACAAATCCAGCCCCAAACCATTCCCAGGAAACACAGGGCACGAGCCCCAGGGTGACAGCAGGAAGGAGAAATCCAGCCCCAAACCATTCCCAGGAAAACACAGGGCACGAGCCCCAGGGTGACAGCAGGAAGGAGAAATCCAGCCCCAAACCTATCCCAGGAAAACACAGGGCACGAGCCCCAGGGTGACAGCAGGAAGGAGAAATCCAGCCCCAAACCATTCCCAGGAAAACACAGGGCACGAGCCCCATGGCAGCACCAGGATGGGCTGGCGCAGAGGATGGGAGCTGCCATCTCTCAGGCACTAAGCTGCTCCAGGATCTTGTCTGGCATTAGGAAAGGAGGTAAAAGGCTTTATTTAAAATGAGCTGCTTGCCTTAGGTTGGCAGATTTATTTATAATGGTGATTTGTGAACACTCCAAGTTGGGACAAGAGTGAGGGCATTATTATGTCCACGGGGATAGAGGAGCGACACATTTATTGGGTGGAATTTATCTGCCTGGAGAATTTCTTGATTTCTTTTTATAAGAAAAGCATAGAAACAAGCAACACTTACAAAACAAGCGATTACACAAGGGTAAAACTTGCCAGAGCTCGAGGCAAGAGGATTTGGACATTGGTGCTGCTGGGAGAGGCTTCTTCCCTCCTGGATAACAGCACAACTCCCTGCTGCGGCACGTGCTGCTTGAAATCCGTCACGTTTTTGTGTCAGAAGGGAAACCACTGGAGTTACTGAGGGTGTGCTGGAGAACTTCCCTGAAATTGTGTCCTTTAAAATGTAGTTAATTATTGGTTTTACCCAAGGAAGGCCTTGAGCAGGACAAGGATATTTCTAACAAGCGCGGTTTTGTGTTCAGGAGTCCAAAGATGCCCGAGCCTGTTTCCTAACATTAGCAGGATTTAAAGTTCTATGTCACTGTGTGTATTATGTCGTGGAGTGTTGTTATGTTTTGTAAGAAGTCACTAATTTAGCACCTGAATTGTTTAAAAGAGAGTTGTTGAAATGATGGCCACAGCAGGAGATGCAATGCCTGTGTCACTGCTGGAGAGGTGCAGCTCATGGAATCACAGAATCACTTGGGTTTGGGTTGGGAAAGGTCTTAAAACCCATCCAGTTTCAACCCCAACACCTTCAATTATCCCAGGCTGCTCCAAGCCCCATCCAGCCTGGCCTTGGAGACTTCCAGGGATGCAGGGACGGCCACAGCTTTCTGAGCAACCTGTGCCGGGGCCTGCCCACCCTCACAGGGAAGAATTTCTCCCTAATCCCTAATTTAATTCTCCCTTCTTTCAGTCTGAAGCTGTTCCCCCTTGTCCTGCCATCCAGGCCCTTGTTCTTTGCCAAGAGGGAGCAGAATTGGCTGCTGGATTCACCCAACAGGATGGAGATCAGCTCCTCATGGCCAAGAGTTTTCTTGTGCCTTGTTTTGCTTGTCCTGAATTCTTTCTGGCTGTATCCTTTGTTACTCGGGAGAAAGCCTAAAACAGAAACAAACTCTCCCAAGCTTTTGGCTCCATCTTTGGGACAGCAACCTGGATTTTCCTGTTGTCTTATTCTTACCCCATCCTGCTCTAGAAATGCTCTTGGATGGACAGGAGGTTCAGAGCTGGATCAGTCGCGATGGTTCCTGTGGAGCCAGCTCTGGATTTGAAACCATGTGAACATGGCACATGGGGATATGGGTTGGTGGTGGCCTTGGACTCGATGGTCTCGGAGCTCTTTTCCAGCCTGACTGATTGTGCAGTTCTGTGCTGGGTGTACTCTGTCTCCTGGGCAGTTGCAGAGTTAAACGTTTGAGTTCCCCCTCCCGCCGCTGGCGCTGGCTTTGGCTCGGAGCGCGGTGGCGTTCCAGTTCGGAGAATTCCAGTGACCAACCAGGTAGTCGGCTCCTAATGGCACAATTTACCCTTTGTGAACACATTTTATGAAAGCTCTCACTGTTTGTCTCGAGTTGTAGGTGGAGGGGGGGAAAAGCCCCAACCCGACTGTAAACGTCCAGGCCACGGAGCTGCCTAATCCAAACACAGGCACGAGCCGGGGCTCCGTGTGTTCCTTGGCCTGGTGCTGAGCTTGTGTTTATGAGCACACACCAAAAAAAAGCCCTCTGAAGGAGTCTGGGCCTGGGTTTAGCACTGGACATTTTAAAGGGGGAAAAAATGAGGGAATGAGGGGTTCTGGAAGAGCAGCCGTGGGGTGTTTTTGGGGTTGTGAGTGGAAGGGTAAAGCTCTGGGTCCTCTGAGTGTAGCCATTGGAAAGATGTTCAGAAAAGTGTTCAGGAAGATGTTCTTCCACTCTCCAAAGCCATAGGTTTGCCCTTCAAGGCACCAGGGTGTGCAAGGAACTCTGTGGAAAAAGTTGGAAAATCCTTGAAAAATGATGTAGTAAAATAGCCCAGGTGACCTTGGTGAGGTGGGAATGGACAAGGGGATGAGCAGGAGCATTGTCAGGGGATGCTGGAGGTGCCCAGGGCAATGGGCTGTGCCAGCCAGTCTGCTCCTGGCTGGAGTTAAGAGCACGGAAGATGCTGCTGGCCTGGGATGACCCACGTTCCTTGGGAAGAAATGTTGACATCCTTCCCTTAGGAATGTTTCCCTTTTGGGCACAACAAGGGGTTAATGGTGGAATTGTTAAGCTCTGTCCCCTCAGCCCACTCCATGGGGGAGCTTTGGGTCTTGCAGGGATGCTCAAGGCTTGTTGTGGTGTCCTGGCTCCGTTTTTCCTCCTTTCCACTGCTTATTCCCATCACTTCCCTGTTCCTTGATTTATCAGTGGGGCCTGGTGGGAGCTGGCAAATCTCTCACCGTGCTCATGAACCAAAGCAAAACCTCTGGCCTGCAGGAGAAAACACCAACTGAACCCCAAATAATGAGTATTAAAGGAAAATGTAAAATGGCAGAGGGCACATGGAGTAAGCAGAGGTATTTTCTGGCTGTCTGGTCGAAGGTTTGGTATCATTTTTCTCCAGGATTACAGGGGCTTTCACCTCATAAATTTGGGCCTGTTTGAGGTCGTTAATCTTTCTTTACATGTTGCCTTGCAATTTTAGAGCTTTGCCACCATCTGGGATCACATTTTAAATGGAGTTTCCACTCACTACGTCCCCTTTTCATGGAATTATTTATATATGGAGAAATGCATAATAAATACATCAGCTCTGGGTTGTTTTTAAACATTTTCAGGGCTTACCTTGTGTGGAAAAACTTGTCTTCTCTAATAGAGAGTCATAACAGTGACCAATTAAAGGATCACATTTGCAATATGCTCTTAAATGGCAATTTAAAATATTGGTGAGTGATCCGTGGGGAAAGGGAGCTCCAGGCCAGGGACCTGAGTTGGAAAATCCTGGAGTGTGAGACAGAACAGCACCATCTGATGGAAGCAGCAAACCTGGAGAGGGATTTCAGCTCCCCCATTGCCTTTGGGACGGAACCTTCTTGTGTTTCCCTTAAATCTTGTTTTTTCTCCACTACATAGTGGTGTTGGGTCAAATGTTGGACTTGGCCATCCTGGAGGATCTTCCCACTCTCTGATTCTTATGGATGGACCTTCCAGCCTGTCCCACTCCCTAAGCCCAACTTGCCCCATCTCTGCTGCTCTTGACAAACTCCAGAGGACCCACAGCTGGTTCCACCAGCTCTTGCTGGCCCCACCAGAGCCAAAATGTCTGCCCCAGGCCCCGCCAGCTATTTGAACGGGTTTTTGAGCAAATAAATAGCCTCAACAGCTCAGTGGTTCCTTGTGTAATTTTAGCTCAGGACCTCTCCAAGAATGTCCAGAATAAATAGGTGAATCTGTAATCCATCCCCAATTAACTGGATATTCCGGGAGCAGCTCGGAGCACGTTACGGAGGAGCAGTGTCAATAAACAGGGATGCTGTGGGCCCTGGAAATGTGGGCTCTGTTCCTGGAGAGGGAAGGCTCAGACCAGGAGCTGGGTGCAGGCTGGAAAAGCAAACAAAAAGGAGCCTTCTGCTCCCCACCCAGGTGGTTGGGATTCCAGCCCCCATCATTCAGTGTCCCCCAGATCCTCCTGGGGTGATTCACCCTGACCAAAACTGAACGTGGCAGGGAGGTTTCACCTCCAGCCGGGACTTTACAACGTTGTCAAAAGGAAAACAACAAATTCCCCGGGATATTTTACAGTGCTGAGGCATGAAATTGCAGAGCAGAATCTTCTCCCCAAGCCCCCTTTCCCCTCTGGCAGCTGCAGCCACCATTCCCTCAGAAACCCAACCTCCAGACATGAAGCACTGCTGGGATTTTTCAGGCTTTTAACTTTTCCTTGGCTCAGCCGGGAGGAACGGGGACCTGCTGGAGCTCTGAAAAACCCCCGAGCACGGGCTGGCTGGGGAAAGGAGTTAAAAATGAACCAGCAGATTTTTATATATATAAAAAGTAAAAATATATGTTCTCCATCTGAAGTTTATTTAGGTCCTTTGGGAGAGTGGCGCGGCACCACGTCTCTACTAAATTGCCAACATTTTATGGCCGTGCTGGCACCGAGTCAAACACACATCTCCTTGGCTTGCTCTGCTGTCTTAAACAGGCAGATTCCAGTCTGTTTTTCTATGGACTGAATATTCCTATTGACTGGGCAAGGAGAGGTCTGCCCAGCAAGAACCTACAGGCAACTTCTCTTTTTATTACTTTATCGAGGCTTGATTATTTTGATATTGCGCTGCTGAAGAGCCGACCCCTTGTGACCCACTGGATGTCAGAGCAGTGTGCATTTCAAGCCACATCCAGCTTTTTCTTTTTTATTTTTTTCTTTCCCTTCTGATTTTATTTGGATTGGAATCTTATTAATAACTGGAAAGTTTTGAAGGGGCTATTTTTAACCGCTTAGCTGTCGGGAGTATTTCAGTAGCGTGGACGTGGAGCTTTAGGTGTACAGATAAAATCCCCCCAGCACAAGGTGCTGCTGGATTTAAACCCAGCCTGAGCAGTTCCCTGTTCAAACCCTTCCTTCCCAAACCCTTCCCAACATGAGAATCCTTGTGCAAAATCCCTCTGCTGCTCATCAGTCAAGGTCGCTGCCCGCGTGGAGCCTTTCCATGGTGAGGAAGCTCCGGGATCTCCCCCTGTTCCCAGCAGGGTGGTTTTTAGGAATCCTTGGTTGCTGTAGAACCCGAGACAGGCTGACTTCAGGCAGGACCCTCGTCTGCCCACACTTCCCAGCAGCTGGGAGTGACCTCCCTGCTCTCCTCTCCGCTCGCTGCCTCCTGGCACGGGGCTGGGGAGACGTTCCCGTCGGCCTTGGGAGCGTGGAGCTTTGATCTGAGATGCCTGAGGAGCCAGGTCAGCATCTGAAGCAGAATGGACTGGCAGGGAGCAGCCTGTTGGACCACGCTGATCCAATTAGGCTCCACGATGGAGAATCCTTTTTATTTTTTCGTCCAAAGCACAAGAGAAGCGAGGGCTGTGCTTTGAAGCCGAGGAGATGAGTTCATGCCTCAGTGCTTGGGAAGCTGGAGAGCTGAGCTTTGCAGCTCATCTGGATCTTCCACAGCTCTCCAGAAAACATTTAATAAAGCTCTCAGCCTGCTTTTTCAGGGGACTGCTGCTCCTCACGCTCAGCTGGCTGTGCCAAAGGCTTTCCCTCTCTCCTGGCTGTGGGAGCCTGCAGAGCTGCTCCTGATGTGTTCACTGCGCCGCTGTGGGGTCAGGGGGGAGGGTAGTCCAAGATTCCACAGGACAAGGAATGGCTTCAAACTGCCAGAGGGCAGGGTTGGATGGAATACTGGGAAGGAGCTGTTCCCTGTGGGGATGGTGGGACACTGGCACAGGGTGCCCAGATGAGCTGTGGCTGCCCTTGGATCCCTGGAAGTTTCCAAGGCCAGGCTTGGATCAGCATGGGATAGTGGAAAGTGTCCCTGCTCCTGGCAGGGGATGGCACTGGATGAGATTTCAGATCCCTTCTAACCCAGCTCATTCTGAAATTCTGTTTCCTTTGACCAAATAGCTGCTTTTTTCTCATTATTTATTCCTATTTGCTGTTGCATTTCCTTCTGTTTTTCAGGATTTCTCTGCCATGAAGTGCACTTGGTTGGATTTGTTGATCTTAGAGGGCTTTTCCAACCTAAACCATTCCATGATCCCCTGATTCCACACTCCCCTGCTGCTCAGCCCCTTGCATGGCAGCAGTGCTGTGAGCCCAGTAAAGAATCCCAGGGTGGTTTGGGTTGGAAGGACCTTAAAGCCCATCCCCTTCCATGGGCAGGGACACCCTCCCCTATCCCAGTCTGCCCCAGTCCCAGCCCTGTCTGAGCACTGGGTTGTTTCAGGACAATGTGGGATTTGTTTCCCTGTAGAAGAGCCTGGAGCTTTCCCCAGGCTGGGCTGGGCTGGGCTCTCCAAGGCCAGGATTAAATCCTCCCTTGGATTTTCTGGGAAGCTGTGGCAGTAACGAGGCTGGGAGGAGGGACCGTGGGCATTCACAGCCCCCAAGAAGAGCCTTCACTCCTCTGTATAATGGCCTTCTGTTGGCTTTTAGTGGGGTGCAGTTTAGTAAATTAGGAGTCTTCAGGTACTTAGCACTTTAATGGTTCTCACTAAGAACATAATTAAACCATAGACCCCGTAGGGAGAAAAAAAACCAGTTTATTGTGCGTATTTTTAGACTCTGTTACCAGCCCTCGTAAAACCTGCTCGATCCAAGCCAGGGAACAGGCCTGAGCTGGCGACCCAGAATTCCTGCAGCAGCACTCACACCTTACAAATCTGCCCCGTGAATTACAGAATTCATTTTCCTGCTCCCATTTCCAAAGGCGTTTGCAGCAGCGGTTCCTCCCCGGCTGCTGGAGGGGAGAGGGAGGCACCAGGGTTATGATGTTGTGCTGACACACAAAGCCAGGGTTTGCTAATTGTTTGGGGGTTTTTTAATTTAAAAACATTTTCAGTCCCACAGAGGTGCCCAGAAACAGGGCTGCTCCAAGCCCAGGGTCTGCTCCCTCTCCATGTGCATCCACCTTGGGATTGTTGCGTTCCATCTGCCCTGGAGCTGCAATTCCCATGTTTGTGTGTCAGGAGATCACAGTTCTGGGTGTAGGAGAACTCCCAGCTGCTCCTAGGACGTTTCCTAGGATGAGGAGATTGAGAGGGAATTTTCATCAGGCACTGGGGTGACGGGACATGGGGGAATGGCTTCAAACAGGGATGAGAGCAGGTTTATGATGGAAGATGGAATAAGATGGATTAAGATGGAATATTGGGATAAAATCCTTCCCTGAGAAGGTGGGAGGCCCTGGCAGAGGGTGCCCAGAGGAGCTGTGGCTGCCCCTGGACCCCTGGAAGTGTCCAAGGCCTGGATGCAGCCTGGGACAGTGAAAGGGGATGGGAATTAAATAATCCTCCAGGTCCTTTCCAACCCAAACCATTCTGGGGTTCCATAATTCCCCTCACAGCAAAGCCACAAAGCAAAATGCAAAGCTACAAATCCCAGGATCAAGAGAGCCTGGAAAGCTTTTCCCTCCTCTCTGACACCAACACCTCCAACACCACCAGGATGTTCCCATGGGATTAGGATTTCTCTGGAACAGCAGGTGTGGGGCAAATTCCTTCTCCAAAACCCCATTTCTCCAGTTGTGGGATTTCTTGGGTGGCATTTATTAACATATCAGAATTTGGGGTTGTTCCCTTTGAAAAATTAGCCATTTTCTTGTCCTGGGTGGAAAAATCTCCCAGTGTCAAAAAATTTCAGGCTGAAAAAGAAGGGTGCTTTCCCCAGCTGTGGGTGCCTCTGGTGGGCTCGAGCACAAAAAGAATCCAGGAATTTTTCCAGCATCCCGGGCTCCTGGTGATTCCCAGGCTGCTCTGCCTCACTGTCCCATCCCAAGGAAACACAGCTCCCTTCCCAGGGAACCTGTGCTGTGCAGCATCTGGAAGGCATTGCAGGAACACACACACACACATCTGCTCCCCCAGCAGCTTTTAAGGCATTTCTGGGACATGTGAATCACTGTGCTGTCACTGGGCTTTGCTTTATCCTCAAATCCAGACTGGTTTGGGCTGGAAAGGACCTGAAAGTTCATCCCATCCCACCCCTGCCATGGCAGGGACACCTTCCACTGTGCCAGGCTGTTCCAAACCCCGTCCAGCCTGGTCTTGGACAATTCCAGGGCTCCAGGGGCAGCCCCAGCTGCTCTGGGAATCTGGGTCCTCCCCACCCTCACGCCCTCCAACCTGGCCTGGGACTTCCACTGCAGTGGCATTTGAGGCTGGAATTTTCTCTTCCTGCCCTTAAACAATTTGGGATGGTAATGTCTCCAGTCCCAGCTCAAACAACGAGTGGGAACAATGCACTTTAATGTATTAATTACGATTAAAAGTAGGTGTGACATTAATAATCCTGTCTGCTCTCTGTGGTCCTCATCCATGAGTGCTAAACATTCCAAGCTGTTGGATTGATGCCTCAGCTGGGTCAGGACTGGTTAAAGCACTTTAAAATTATAATAATGATCATAATAACAACAATAACAATTTAATATTTATAATAATAATAATTTAATATTTATCATTATAATAAATAATAATGATAATCATTATTGTGGTAATAATGGTGATAATAATAAATTGTGGTAGGTAATAAATTGTGGTAATATGATACTAATTGTGGTAATGATGATAATAATAACTTTATAATTGTGAATATAATAATAATGTTATAATAAGAATAACAACAGTAGCAATAATAATAATAATAATAATAATAATTTAAAAAGAGCCAAGGAATAACCTGCCTGTTTGGAAGGATAAAAGCATTTCTCAGCAATCTGGGATCAAAAAAATCCCTCTGGGAGCCTCACTGGGAGCACTGCAAGGAGCCCAACACGGGATTAACTGGAAGCAGGTCCTGCTGGAGGGGAAGGAGCCTGGGGGGCACCTGGGGCTGCCCTGACCCCCCAGCCTGGCCGGAGTGGCCTTGGCAGAGCTCCCTGACCCCGGCCCGGCTCCATCCGGGAAGGAAGGATGCGGTCTGCTGTCCTGAGGGGCCACTGCAGCCTCCAGCCCAGGCCAAGCTTTATTAATCCCAGCTTTGCTAATAAGGAATTACAATAGTTGTGGGATTTGGCAGCGGGAGCGTGCTTGGCTGCCATGCATCCTGCAGGATTTGCCCTGTTTTGTTTGTATTTTGGATTTAACTACAAATAATTTAAAGATGTGTTGTGTCTCCTTCAATTAACATTTGTGTTTTCGACCTCTCTCTTTTTCGTTGTTGTTGTTGTTGAAGTTTTAAAACAATACCAGGGAATTTAAGCCTGTCAGATACGTTAAGATAAATTCACGTTTATTTTTTGCTCCAGTTGTGGGATTTCTTCGGGTGGCACTTATTAACAAATCAGAATTTGAGGTTGTTCCCTTTGAAAAATTTACCATTTTCTTGTCCTGGATGGAAAAATCTCCCAGTGTCAAAAAATTTCAGGCTGACAAAAGAATAATATTGTCCCAAGGCCAGTATGTAAATACCTTAACCAGTAGAGCATGTTTAGAGGAATTACACTTTCCTCTCCCAAATTACCATCTTGGAAAGCAGCTCTACCAGCACATTTATTTGAATTTTAAACATTTTGAAAGCAGATCTCCGAGGTTTTGAAATCTGGTTTCCATTCCTGGCTCTGTTTGACCCAAGGCCTGACCCCGAGCAAATCTTAGGCTCAGTTTCTGGATCTGCTCCCTTGCTCTGAGGATCCTCACTCAGTTTAACATCCCTCAGTCCTGATCTAAGTGTAAGATTTCAGTGTTAAATAATAGCGAGGTTAATTTAAGATGGGGCTTGGTTATGATAACAAAAGGGAAAATTAAAACTCTTTGTTTTTAAGAGATGAATTTGTTTAAAGACGTGCGGAAAAACTTGAATCAAGTAATTTTGTCTGCAAAGAAACAAGTTCCCAGAGGTGTGCAGGATGGCAAACTTGGGGAGAGAAACAAGGAATAAGGCCAGAACTTCGTAGCAGCCCTTCATACCAAGCTGTGGAGGGGATTAATTCCTTTTTTCCTCTGACATTGCAGACGCAGCCGGTGCCCAACCCCATCTCTTACTTCATGCACCGCTCACCCTGGTGGTTCCACCGCCTCGAGACCTTGGTCAACCACTTCATCGAGCTGGTGGTGCCCTTCTTCCTGCTGCTGGGCAGGAGAATGGGCATCCTGCACGGCCTCCTGCAGATCCTCTTCCAGGTGAGCTGCTCCTGCTTTGTGTCCTTGAGGCCTCAGCTTTTGGCTTTTATATTTTCAGACTCCGTGCTGCTTTAGGCTGTAGTTCTGAGATTCATGTTATGGTGCCTCAGCTTTTGGCTTTTGTATTTTCAGGTTCTGTGCTGCTTTAGGCTGTAGTTCTGAGATTCATGTTATGATGCCTCAGCTTTTGGCGTTTGTATTTTCAGGTTCTGTGCTGCTTTAGGCTGTAATTCTGAGATTCATGTTATGGTGCCTCAGGTTTTGGCGTTTGTATTTTTCAGACTCTGTACTGCTGTGTGTAGTTCTCAGCTTCACATTAGGGGATGGTGAGCTCTCTGCACAGAGCAGGGAGACAAAACAATTCCTTCTGCAGCTGGACACCAAGGACAAATGATTCAAATCTCAGGCCCAAGAGCATAAACAGTGTGGGCTGAAGAGAAAAACAAGAAGGATGGGACTTGATAACCTAAAGCTGTAATTGGACAATTAACTCCAATATGCAAATGGACCAGAACTTATAAAAGTGAGAGACCCCGTGACCAGTCATCCATTTTTGTGACCATTTTGGGTTCACATGGGGTGCAGCCCTGCCTGGGCTCTTGTGCTGCCCAAGGTGGATCCATTGAGGGCTCCTAATAAATCCCTGCTTTATTTAGCTCACTCTAGCCTCTGTTCTAGGTCAGCCCTCTCAAGGCATCATCCTGAGGGTCCCCTCCTCTCCTGGGCTTCCCACTCCTCCCAGCAGGAGCTGGCTCAGGGGGCCGGGTGGGAGTTAGGCTCCAGGGAGTGAGGATGATTCCCAGCCAGGAATTCCTGGGTGTTTCCCACTGCTGGAGCTTTGGTTTCTGTGTGGCAGAGGAATGGCAGCCCAGAATCAGTGCAAAGGCTCTGTGGGGAATCCTTGTGATTCCCCCAAAAGTTAATTTTTGTAGACATCTGTCCATCTCTGAAGGGATTCTTCTTTCTGTATTTATCATTTGAGGATTGTTCTTTATCTCTGGAAAGGGCTGAGCTGCTCTTCACAAATACCAGATTGCCTGTGCTAAGGTTTAAAATGAAAATAATTCCTTGGAAATTTAGTGGATTCACGTTCCAGTTGATTTTTTGGGTGGGTTTTTTTGTACCTCTGCAAAACTCAAGAGGACAGAAGCTGCTGCATAAATACTTCCCTAGAGCCCATCTGATTCCTCTCCTGTCTGTCCTGGCAGAGTTCAAAGAGCTCATGAAACTCCATTTCCAGCCCTTGCTGCCCTGTCTTTGTTCAGCATCATGAAATTCATTCTCAGGAGCTGTTGCTGCTTCCTGTGAGTTCATGTGATGATTAAGCTGGAGAACAGCTCATAAAGCCCCTTGGTAAACCACAAAAATGCTGATCAGGTTTTAAAGGTCTGACAGAAACCCCGGCGGGTTTGTGCCCTCCCGGTTCCTTCTGCTTCCCAAACGCTTCCTGTTGTGTCTGGGTGCCACTGAATGTCAGCTTTTACCTTTTTGGGGCAGCTCTGGTTGGGTTGGGATGGATTTGGGCAGATGGAGGGAGAGGTGTGACCCAGGGAGCTCCCGGGGTGTCACTCCAGAGGTGCCAGCTGTGTTTGTGACACCCCGGAGGTTTTTGGAGGCACTGGGAGGATTTTATTCAGCCCAACCCTAAGAAAACTCCAGTGACAAAGCAAAACCTACCCTCTCTTCTGGTTAAGATGAAGGAAGGCAAGGTTAGATTAGAGATCAGGGATAAATTCATCCCTGTGAGGGTGGCAGGCCCTGGCACAGGGTGCCCAAAGCAGCTGGGACTGGCCCTGGATCCCTGGCAATGTCCAAAGCCAGGCTGGAACACCCTGGGACAGCGGAAAATGTCCCCAGGGGGGTTGGAACAAGATGATCTTTAAGGTCCCTCCCAGCCCAATCCATTCCATGCCCAATGCTCCCCTCTCATCCCCTTCTCCCCTCGGGGTTGCTCCATCCCTGTCACTCCCAGCCAGGAACCTCCGGCTCCTTCCCGGCTCCCCCAGGGCCCCTAACGAGGAGCAGGGCCCTGGGGAGGCTGGGGCACCTCAGACAGAGCCGAGTCCACCCCATAAATGTCCTAATGACGGCCAGTCAGTGCAGGCATCAAGCCCCTTTAATTGGCCCTTTATTGATAGTTGGCAATTACTGACTTGCTTCGATCACGAGGGGAGTCTGAGCAGGCAGAAAGGGTCCCAGTGTAAGAGGCAGCTCTGGTGCATTTATAGCATTTCAACAAAAACCTGTTTATTTAATATTTACTGCCCTTTTCTTCATTCAGAATGACTTTTATTGACAATCCTTGTGCTCTGCAAAGGAAGCAATAAAGTTTAATGTTGATATACCACTTAATTCTGCTTTTCAAGATTTGAATTGACATTACAGACAAGTTTTATTGGACATTTTATAATTGTTATTGGAGTCATGGTGGCGAGCTTGAGTGAGTGTATTTTTCCAGATTCCAACTGGCCTGGAGAATATTGCTTTGTCAGGAACCCAAAAAAAGTTGGGCTTTAAAAGAGGAAAGTGGGTTTTTTTTCCAAGTGTGAACTTATTCTTCTTGCCTGCTTCACGTTTGTAAGGAAAAAAGCTTAGAGAGGGTGGAAACATCAGAGAGGAGGTGCTCAGCAGCCTGAGCATGGATGTGTGTCCACCAGGGGATTCCTGTGGGGTTGGGATTCCAGCCTGGAGTTACCCCAAGGGAGCTGCCTCCTCAAAACCCTGATCTGCCTCTTCAAAACCTGGATCTGCCTTTTCAAAACCTGGGTCTGCCTTTTCAAACCCTGGATCTGCCTCTTCAAACCCTGGGTCTGCCTTTTCAAACCCTGGATCTGCCTCCTCAAAACCCTGATCTGCCTCTTCAAAACCTGGATCTGCCTTTTCAAAACCTGGGTCTGCCTTTTCAAACCCTGATCTGTGTGTTTTTCACGCTGTCTAACTCCCAGCTCACACCAAACGTATTTCTTGGCTCCTTGGAAGCCAGGCAGTAAAATCACACTGCTTGGCAAACGAGTTGATGAGGGGAAGCGAGAGGGAAGCCAAAAAAAGAGGCAGGAAAAAGCCACCTTGCCCCTCAGAGCTGGCAGTACTGCTGGGTTGGAGTGAGGTAGGGAAGGGGCCGGGGTGGATTTGGCAGTGCCAGGTGGGAAGGAGCTTCAGGATCAGAAAGGTGAAATCCATAAATGAATAAATAGCATGGAAAGTCCACAGTTGGTGCTGTTGGAAAGGCAGGGGCACTGCTTTGATTCCCACTCAGAGCCATAAAGGCACAATCTGGGAATTGAGAACGTGGGGAAAGCTTTAAGCTTTTCAATCCCTTTGGATGTGGATGGGTCTGTGCAGTCTGACTCCTTGCCCTGGCACCTGGAAGCTCCTGGCGTGTCCCCCAGCACGGAGCATCCTGGTGGCTGCAGAAGGTCCTGGATGAGCTCAGCCCCACGGCCCACACCAGCACAGAATTCCTGGAGGAGCTGGGCTGGGCTGTGGAACATCTCCAGATCCTGAGTGGTGATTGAAGGCTCTCCCCTGCTCCCACCGAGGCAGTCCCGGGATGGCTTTCAGCAGGAGCCATCTCCAGAGCACAGGGGTGGCAATGCCAGGGACACAGGGGTGACAGTGCCAGGAGCAGAGGGTGACAGTGCCAGGGGCACAGGGGTGACAGTGCCAGGGGCACAGGGGTGACAGTGCCAGGGGCAGAGAGGTGACACTGGCAGGGGCACAGGGGTAGCAGTGCCAGGGGCAGAGGGATGGCGGTGACAGGGGCACAGGGGTGACACTGCCAGGGGCAGAGGGATGGCAGTGCCAGGGGCACAGGGGTGACAATTCCGGAGTACAGGGTTAGCAATTCCAGAGCACAGTGATGGCAGTGCCAGGAGCAGAGGAGTGACACTGCCAGGAGCACAGGGGTGACAGTGCAGGAGCACAGTGATGGCAGTGCCAGGAGCAGAGGGGTGACAATGCCAGGAGCACAGGGATAGCAGTGCCAGGAGCACAGGGGTGACAGTGCAGGAGCACAGGGATGGCACTGCCAGGAGCACAGGGTGACAGTGCCAGGAGCCAGGCACAGTTCCAGCCCTGCAGAAGGCAGAGGTGAAGCCCCCACAGCCAAAGCCCCTGCAAGGTTCAGAGCCCTGCACAGAAACCCCCAGAGGAGGCAGCTCCTGGGATCCGGCCCAGGAGCACTCAGGGACTTTGGGAGCTGGAGAGGGAAGGGGGGACCTGCTGGGAGAGGGACCCTGAGGGGGGATGTGGCAGGAACCTCCAGCTCTGTTCTGGAAAACAAGCTGCCAGCACCACCCTTGCCCAGCTGGGCACTGCACCAGGAACAGGCAGCCCCTGGGAGCTGGGCATGTGCAGGAGAGCAGGAGCAAAGTCCTTTTGCTCCTCTTTTTTTTTTCTTTTCAGGCAGAAAACAGTTGTTGAACAGATATTTTCTGGCTTTTTTTTTTTTTTTTTCTTCTTCCTTGGCTTGGCTAAACCCCAACCTCTTAAAAATTTTGATGGAAAAGGACGTTTCCCTCTGGTTGATTTTGTTCCCATCTCTCCAGGAAGGCAGAGGAGGCCAAGTGGAGGTTTCCCCCCTCTTTTTTTGGGAGGGGAGGACCGAGCCCCCCGTTGTCCCAGCGCTGCCTCTGCCACACCACGAGATGCTGGAGGGATGAGCTGCCCCTGCAGCCACACACACACAAATTAAATCAGGCTGCTGCAGTGCCACAGCTGCAAGAGATTGTGTTGCTGACTTAGGAGGTAGCAGAGGTCACAGCAGCAGCCTGGAGAGAGGGAACAAAAATTAACCAGCCCCCCGTCCCTGCAGAAAGTGTCTGAATCCAGTGTTTGTTTTCACTTGTCAGAGCTGAGCTGGGTTTGTTCTCGTGGCGAGGCTGGTGTAAATCAGGGGTGTCTCCAGCAGGATTAGCGGGGTTACACCAGTGCCAGGCTCGTGGCAGGAGGATCAGGCCCCTCGTTAGGGCTTTAATTGGGCACCCACGGGCACGGGCACTGCTCGAGGAGGTGTTTTTCTGTTTTTCTGTGTGGGTGCAGAGTGGTGGTGTTAATGTGTGTGAGAATAAAGCCCAGTTCGCTGGAGGATGGAGCAGCCAGAAAATTCAGGAATTATTCTGCAGTTCACACAATCCCAGAATGGTTTGGGTTGGAAAAAACCTTGAAGATCATCCAGTGCCACCCCTGCCATGGCAGGGACATCTTCCACTGTCCCAGGCTGCTCCAAGCCCTGTCCAGCCTGGCCTTGGGCACTACCAGGGATCCAGGGGCAGCCACAGCTGCTCTGGGCACCCTGTGCCAGGGCCTGCCCACCTTCACAGGGATGAATTTCTTCCTGATATCCAATGTAAATCTCTTTTCTTTCAGTTTAAATTCATTCCCCCTTGTTCTATCACTTCATGTCCTTGTAAAAAATCCCTTTCCTGCTTTTTTATAAATCCCTAAGGATGCTGGGGAGTGTGGTCCCCCAGCAGCTCTGGGTGGGTGTCACTGCCTGGGCTGGGCTGGGCTCCCCTGCCAGAACAGAGGAAATTCAGCCTTCCCCAAAGTCCAAATCTTGTTGATTTTGTTGTGGTTTAGAAAGAAACAACAAACAGAGAGTCCCAGGAAAATGAACAGAACAGGACTGGAGGAATGGGCCTGTGGAAAGAGTTTTGCAGTTCTGTTGTTCAGAAATCCGCTTTGGATTTTTAAATCTCGTGGGGTGTGAGGTGGAAGGTGCAGGCAGAGAGATTCCCAGGTTCTTTGGGAATGCTGGAGCTTGGGCTGGGATTGTGGAGGTTGATGCCAGCCCTGTGCACCCATCCTGGTCCAGGTGAGGGTGGCTGGGGTGTCCCTGCCCCTCAGGCCCTCCTGGATCCCCAAACCCCCTCCCTCACCCTGGCACTGCTCCAGCTCAGCTTTTCCCCACAGCAAAACAGAAGGAATGTGAAATCAAAGCACTTACAGGGCAGATTTTCTGTTACATTTAAGCCCCCTTAAATTAAATCCTGAGCTCTACACCCCCCAACAAGAAACACTCTGAGTTAAGCAGGCAGAACCCAAACGATTTAATCACTCTGATATTTGATTTCACATCCAGCTCGATAGGATCTGCTGTGCCAGACACGGGAATAGCAGCACATACCACCCCAAACCAGTAAATAACACTGCTCCCATAATGGGCTCTGGGATTAGTTAGCAACAAGTTAAGTCCTTGCATTCTGCAGTAGTCAGAGGGACTGAGAAACACTCACTGGGAGCCATAGGAGTGCATTTAATTAGCTCCTGATTCAGGGCGCTGGGGGTTTTTTCTCTTCTCTCTTTTTTTTTTTTTTTTTTTTT
>VYZP01014218.1:38537-85143 GCA_013400635.1 Hypocryptadius cinnamomeus
TTTTTGAAATCATTAAATAAAGTGTCACCCCAAGCCAGTGCTGTAAACTCTATTTTGATTGTGGCTGCAATAACCCCTTTGGGCGTCATTCAGATTGTACTAAACAGTTTCTGGAGAGCGCTGGTTTCTCTCAAAATAAACCCAAGTCCGGCTTTGACAAGCTCTAATGAAAAACAAATTGTTATATTACTTAGAAAAATAATTTGAAGGAAGTCTGAATTAGTTGTAAAGGTGGAAAAGGTTCAGCTACTTGAAAATAGAAATTTGGAAGGTATTTATTTTAACCATTAAGCCAGTGGCCTTGAAATACAGCCTTGTTTGTTCCAGAATGCTCCTAACGAGAGCCATGAATCACGCTGTTAATCAGTATGGGAACTTGATTAATTGGAGAGGGGAGCAGCAGTGACTCCAGCAGCCTGGAGCTGGGCTCCTTCACCATCCCTCATCCTGCTGGCACCACGGGGGCTTGGAGGGCATCCCACAGCCCTGGGCTTGGGCCTCGGAGAGTTGGGAATCAGAGGTGGCTCCTGGGGGCTCTGCAGCCCCGGCTTCCCGTGTCTGTGCTGGTGGTGGGCTCAGAAGGGGCTGGTTTCCCATGGAGCAGGGCTTGCAGTGGCTCTGCTTGCCCTGTCCCTGGCAGCTCACCTTTGCTGCTGCTCCTGGCTCTGCTGTTGGACCTGAGAGGGAGATTGGATGCTCAGCCATGAAACCAGACTTGCACAGGAGACCCCCGGGGTGGGAAGCGCTGCCATGGCTGGGAAAATGCAGCAGGAAGGTCAGGGCTGGTTTTCACTCCTCACTGGGGCCAGCAGGAGCTGCAGTGGCTTTGGCCATCCAGGAGCACGGCAGGGAAGAGTTCCAGCAGAGTTCCAGAATTCTGGAAGCTGCCACGTGTGTGAACTGTGCCCAGTGCTGGTGGCACAGTTTGCTGCCACCTCTGTGCCAGAGAGCCCGAGTGGGCCACGGTGTCCTTGGAAATATTGCTGAGCACTGACTCCAGAACCACCAGCTGGATCCTTAAATTGTAAGATTTGCTGAAATGGGGTGGAAACTCACCCAGTCCTGGTATTTTGGCCACGTTACAGCTGTCCAGGGGCTCTCAGGTACCTCTCTCTGTGCTGCTCCCTGGCTGCTCTTCCCACTCCAGGAACAGCTTCCAGAGCTTGTGGAATGACGTGGCTGACAGGGAGGCTTCACCTCCTGGCCTCTGGGGCAGCTCAGGGTGGTTGGGTTTTCTCCCTGTTTGGATTTTGCACCTGATTTTCAGAATTCCTCCGTGCTCCAGAACCTTTTGTCCAGCTGCAGAATTTCCAGGTGCTGGGGCAGGATGGGGGAAATCGATGCTGAGGATGCTGTCAGTGAAATGATCCAAGCTGGAGCTTCCAACATCTGCATGTCCCAGATGGGATTCAGCATTCAGCTCCAGGCTGGGAGATAAAGGATGTGTTGCACATGTGAGTGCAGGGGGCTGTGAGTGAGGGCATAAAACATTTCTGTCTGATGAGAGCCAGAGCAGCTGCAAACCAGAGATGTTCCTGGTGTCCATGACATGATCTTCACCATGTTCTGGCACCATATTTCCAGGGATAATTATTTATTTACATTTAGGTGTAGCTGCTAAAGCTGAGTGAAACCATCACAACCCGTTCCTGTGCCCAAGCCAAAGCACTCTCCCACTCAAATGTGTCAAATATCTTTAAATATCTGTGAATTTCTCCAGTTTCAGCGCAATGGTTTGAAGAGATGGTGAAGGTCTTCCAAGTTTAATCCCATTTTCTGTCCCTTAGTCCTTATCTGAACTGGTCCCCTTGCACTTTCCCAGCTCTTGGCTCCCACCAAGCCTTTGCTGTTCAGCAGGGGGACAGTGGTGGGATTTGGGATTTGGGATCTCTCCTCCCACCAGCAAGATGACAGGGCCTTTAAATAATGTTTTCTATTCCATTTCAAGAAAATAAAAAGAAGATGAAATCAGAGCAGCCTAACTGGAAACAGATGGCAGATGAGAAACTTCTTTTAAAGAGGATTTTTAATACATTTATTATGAAGAAAATCATTTATTGGTGTCAGAGATGGACGTATGAAGACAAAATGTGCCCATTCCAGGCGTGGAAGGGGCTGGAGTGGGATGATGCCTTTGGTGTGGTGTTCTTGGAGCGAGGGGAGGATTTTGCTGCTGGTAAAGTGACTTCCCTGGCTGAAAGGAGGCTTCTTCCCATCCCTGCTCCTTCAGCTTCTCTCAGGGATCACTGGCTGTCAGAGCAGTTTCGATTATGCTCTTGCTGTGGGTTCCTGGCATGCTTTTCCTGCAATGACTTGGGTTGGAAGGGACTTTAAAGCCCATCCAATTCCAACCCCAACACCTTCCACTATCCCAGGGCGCTCCAAACCTGGTCTTGGACACTTCCAGGGATGGAGCAGCCACAGCTTTCCTGTGCCCTGTGTCCTCCCACAGCGTCAGCTTAGGGTTTTTTTTAAATAATATGCATATTCCAATCAGTTCTGTCCTGCCAAGTTAAATGAGTGTGTGCTTTTATGTGTGAAACCATGCACAGACAGAGGTGTCACTTTCCCCAGTCCCCCCCCAACACAATGACTGGACAGCTTTAATTAAAACCATTTAAACAAATCCCACATCATTTCAGAGGGGTGGATCTGGGTGTCTGGGCTGCTCAGGGATGGAGGTGAAGATGGATTTTCCCTTTTCCTGCTTTGATGAGAACTCCTTGGCTTGTTGTGGGTTTAATGTTCCTGTGAAAGGCCGCTGCCCCCAGAGAGGTTTTATTTTGCTTTGGAAGCGTTGGGATGAGGCTGCAGCCCGGGGATGCTTCAGCCCACACGCAGTTTACACAGCTGCACCATCCCCTTCCCCAGCTCCAGCAGGGCTGTTATCTGTGCTGATGCAACAGCCAGAAATGGCAGGAAACCTGTGTCACTCATGGCTTTCATCTTCCTATAAAAACTGGGATTCTTGGAGCTGGGACTCAGAGATGAGTGCAGGATCCTCTTGGAGCAGCTGGGGTTTGTTTGGTGCTGCCCTGGGTGTGGGATGGAGATGCTGGGCTGTGGGCAGTGGTGGTCCTTCCCTGGAGAATTGTTTGCAAACCCCAGTCTCACTTTCCCTTTTGTTGGGAACATTTCCCATCAGGTTGTGGCCTCCCATCCCTGGCAGTGTCCACGGCCAGGTTGGACAGGGCTTGGAGCAGCCTGGGCTAGTGGAAGGTGTCCCTGCCCATGGAACGGGGCTGGAAATGAGCTTTGAGGTTCCTTCCAACCCAAACCATTCCATGGTTTTGATGGATCCATGGAAAAGATTCCGTGATTTATGCTGACATTGTGCAGAGCGTCCTGGATTTCTGCTGCTGCTCTAAACCCTGAGCTGAGCCCCAAAAAACCTCGATCCAGGCAGGTGTTTGCAACACAAGGTCTCACCTCTACTGCTTTCCTCCTGGATTTTAATTCCACCTCTGCCAGGAGCACAGTGCTGCTTTGACCACGTTCCTGAGGAACTTTTTCCACACGTGAAACTCCCTCTGGGGCCGGGTTAAGCTCTGCAGGAACCACGTGGGTTTGGTCTGGGCTTGGTGTCCACACGTGGAGCTGTTTCAAGGACAGAAGTGGCACTTTGAATTTACACCCTGCTCCAGTCAGGAAAACTTGGAAGCAGGGAGAAATCCCAGATCAGGCCAGTTTTGGAAAGGCTGAGGAAGTCAGGGAGAAAAATGCACAAGAAGAGCAGTTTGGGAATGTTTTGTCCCAAATTTTGGCCAATGTGGTGTGGCAGTGATGGTTGGGATGGCTCATGGATGGATTCCCTGCACTTTGTGAGCAAAGAAGCAGAAAGGGTCAGGTATTCAATAGAATCCTGGAATGGTTTGGGTTGGAAGGGACCTTAAGGCTCATTTTGGGCAGGGACACCTCCCACTGGACCAGGTTCTACATCAGTGTCACCCTCAGAGAAGCTACCAGCTCCTCTGAGATGCCAAAATCCAGGAGCAATAGAAAACTCAGGATGCCTCAGCCAAAAAAAATTCAAAATTTCCTCTGGAAAATCAAATCAGATTGCATTGATTGTTTGGATGGAGTTGGGAATGGCAGGAGTGGGAGAGACAGGGATTGTGTTTATGGCATCATTAATGTTATTTATTCCATAGCCAGCCCTTGAAAAGCAGTTGTAATCCCCACACAAGTCCCTCTGGAGCAAATCTGCCAGTTCTCCTCATCCAACACGGATCATCCCTGCAGCCAGAAACCTCAGAGGGAGCAGAGCCAAGGAAAAAGGGTCGGGGGGCACCCTGAAACCCTGTGCACCCAAAGCAGCTCCACCCCTGAGATTCCAGGGGCAGGGGGATGGTACTGCAGGGCCAACATTGCAGGGACAGTGGAGTCCTGAAGATGGAGAGATCATTTTCCTGGGGTTATTTGGGAAAAAATGTGACCACAGATAAAAACTGGAGCTTCAAAATGTTGTGTTCCTTCCCAATTCCCCTTCTCCACCACCCAGGCAGGAAGGGATCAGCTGGGAAGTCCTGTCTGGGCAGTCTCAGGTGCTGGTGGCCATCAGTGAGGGGGTCCTTGGTGCTGCAGAATCCCTGCTGGAGGGATTTCCTCTGACCCTTGAAAGCAGGGAGAGGGAGATGTTTCCATGGAAATCTGTTCCTCAACCGTCTTGGCAGCCAAAGCTGAAAGGATTGGAGTCTTTTGCCCCCAGCTCCCCGTTTCTGGTCAGTGTGAAACCCCACCTGTGATCACCACAGGCAGTCTCAGCAAGGCTGCAGTGAATGAAAGCACCAGGGGGAATTTGAGGGAATACATCCTCTTCCTTCTCGGAGTCAGGTTACAGCGACCTCGGAACATCTGGACACCGTGTCCCAGGGCTCCCAGAGGTTCTGCTGCATGCAAGGTTCATCTGCCTTTGTTCGGTTCCTGGCCTTTTCCCTTCCTCCTTGCCTCCCCTGGATTCAGGGCTGCTCTCAGTGTTCCTGGCCATTTCCTGGTTCCCTGGGTGAAACACCCCATGGAATTTTAGTGGTGTCTTTCCATGGGCAAGCACGGATCCATGACTCCGTGGCCATTTGCTGTGCTCATGGGAGAAGTCACTCCTGTTTTTCCAAAAGCCTGAATTCCCTCTAAGCTACTGGTTCCCTGAAGGACTGAATTTAGGGGAAAAAAATGCATTCCTTAATATTCCCTAGCTCCTAGGAATGCATTTGGTGATGTGATGCTACTTTGCTCTGAGATTCCTGTGCCTGATCTCCAGGTTGTCCTGAGAGGGTTTAATTGAAATAAGGGTGTGAAGGTGGGTCCTGCTGCCTCCAGGAGCCACTGGGGTTTTTTGGGAATCCAGAGCAAGGGAGGTGCCAAAGCCATGGGGTGGCTGTGGTGGCCTGATTCGTGGTGGTCCATGTTGAGAAGATGAAGTTGAACTCCAGCATCTCCTGGAAGTGACCCCATCCTCCCCTTGGGAGCAGCACATCCCCATCCCACTCCATCCCACCCCAACCCTTGTGCTGTTGTACAGAGCTCAACGCCCAGAAGGAAAATGCAACTCCAGCTTTTCGCTTTTGTGCCTCTCAGGCCCAGACCTCAAGGTTTTAAAGACTTTCATATGTGCCTGACTTGATGTGCTCCGAGTATTCCCATTGAAGTGAACTAAGTGGATAAGACTTTGCAGGATTAAAGCCAAATGAGTCCTCACCCACCATGCTGGGAAGTCTTGTTGAAGTGGGTCATTGGAGGGAAAGGAGGAGGAGGTGCTTCCCAACTTGCCCCTTTCATTTTATGCTTTTATTTATTTAAAGGATTTTTTTTTTTTTTATTCTTAGGCAGCTTGGGGGGAGAAAAGAAAATAAAAAGCCCCAGGCTGTGGTGTAACCACCGCAGGCAGATGTTGTCATGACTACTAAACAAGAAACCTGATTTATAAAATGAGGAAAAACAGATGAACGTGAAATAAAAGAGACAAAAAAAAGAGAGAGGCGATCTTAAAATATTAACTCTGATGTAGAGAAAAATATAAACAGACAGGGTTAGGAAATTCCATAAGGAATATGACTTGTTTAATATTAATCATAAAGGAAAAGATTATGAGAGCTCCAAAGGGTGCCAAATGAAATACTCCACACGCAGCCACTGCTGTGATAAGAGTCCTTGTGTGGCTTCCCAGGGCTGCCCTTGGCCACACTGTGGTGGAGATGTCCTGGCTGGAAGTTGTTCCAGGGATGTTCTTGTGGTTCTGCTGCTTCTCCTGGTGCTTCTCCTCCCTCACAGCAGTTTCTGAGTGCAGACCTCCAGCGTGTGACAGCCAATAACCTGTACTTTTATTGCAAATATGGGCAATACTTTTATTGCAAAATATTGCAAATGTTGTGTTTGGGGACGTGGAGGGGTTTCTGTGACTGGGGTGGGTCAGGAGGGGTGTGATGTGTCCAGACCGGGGGCTCACCATGTCCCAGAGCTGAGGTGGCTGCACATGAGTGGCTGGGTGGGGCTCAGGTGGCTCTGCTCCCGTCTCTGTGTCACACTGCTGCTCGTCTTGTCCCTCTCCTGCCATCCTGAGTTGGCAAAGCCTGTGATGATCCTGGACTGGAGAAGTGCCAGGTGTCACAATTCCCTCATCAACACTCCCAGAACACTCCCTGTCCAGGACAGGAGGGTCTTCAGGACTGGGAGACACCTCTGGGTGGGTTCCAAAGGCTCTCACTGGACCCCTGCCAGTCCCCTTTGTCTCTTGGGCTGCCACCACTGGTGTTCCCTGGTGACAGTGCCCGATGTGGCCCAGCTCCCCCGCGCCCCAGCACGGTGACAGCGGCGCTGCCACCACAAGACGCCAGAAAGGAGCAGCTGTGACCACAGCTGGGAGGGCTGGGAAATACCTCCGTGGGCTCCCACTGGTAAACCCTGGCCAGAGCTGTAATTTGCTGCTCCATTTCCCTTCCCTCCGTGCCGTCTCACCGCTCACGGCTCCGGCACGCCGCCTTTGCAGGCCCAAGTGGGACAGGAATGCCTTGTGGCACGGCCTGTGCTCCAGCAGGCAGTTCTGCAGCTCTGGGATTGCTGCTCCCAGCCCTGGCTTTGGCACTGCCTCCTGAACAGTTTGGTTTGCAGAAACCTTCAGGGCTCCTTCTCGCTGTCAGGAGGAATTAAGCTCCAAAACCAGACAGAAACTCTCCGTAACAAGTCCGTGCCTGAAGGTCCAGGATGGAGATGCTCACCCAACAGGACCTTCCAGGGCTGCTGAGCAGTTTCTCCTTGCAGAATCCATCCAGGACACCTGGGCAGATCCACTCTCACCTCTCCAGGTGCCTCTGCCTGCTCCTGATCCATGTCCTGACCTGGCACTGGCCGTGCACACATTGCCAAAGCTCTGAGCACTGTGGGGATGGTGCAGGAAAAGTGGAACAGCAAGATTTCTGCATCTTTTCCCAGCTCCCTGCATCTTTCCCCAGCTCCCTGCATCTTTTCCCAGCTCCCTGCATCTTTTCCCGGCTCTCTGCATCTTTTCCTGGCTCCCTGCATTTTTCCCAGCTCCCTGCATCTTTTCCTGGCTCCCTGCATTTTTCCCAACTCCCTGCATTTCCCCCCCACGCCCAGTTCTTTGCATCTTTTCCCACCTCCCTGCATCTTTTCCCAGCTCCCAGCAGCCTGGGAGCATTCAGATCCCTGCTCCTTCTTATCAATCCCTTTCCAGTGCTCCTCCAGCAGCACCAGGCAGTGCCTGGCACGCTCTGTAGCCCTGGTGTCTCATTCCCAGTCTCTGTCCCAGTGTCACTCTGGCACCTGGCTCCTTATCCACGCTGCTGGATGAGGCTGTTGGACTCACAGGATGAGGCAATGATGGATTTTTGCTCTTCCCCTCTGTTGACAAGCCCAGTTTGTGGGTGAAGAATGAGTAACCCTTGAAAGCGAGCCCCGTGGCTGATGTGGATGCCCTTGGGTTTTGTGGGATGAGTCACTGGAGAGCAGGAACTTCCTCACGGACAGGCAGCTGCACCTCATCCTCTGCTGCCGATTCCTTGGAGCTGGAAAGCCTCAGGCCCTGGGCAGCATGATTCCAGGGGAGCATCTCTCCCTGAGAGCAGCCCAGCTGCCCCTGGGTGTTTGTCAGGGCAGCGTTCCCCTCCAGTGACAGCCCTGCCTGGAACATCCAGCCTGCAATATTTTCATTCCTCTTCCAAGGGCTCCTCTCATATGTAAGCCATCAGTGCAGCAGCCTGAGCAGGGATCTTGCAGCTGTGACCTTGCAAGTGGGTGGCATTTTCTGCTTCCTCCTCAGCATCCTCAGGGATCCACAGCTCATGTGATCCCGTCTGCCACGGGCCAAATCCGGGCTGGGAAAAGCAGGATGAGGCTACCAGGAAATACCCACTGCCCTCATCTCCTCATGGCTGGGATCTTCAAAGCTCCCACGAGGAGCCAGGCTCCTCAGGCAGCCCTGAAATCCTCCTTTGCCATTAGTGCAGGCAGCAGGCTCAGAGATAAGCGGCTCCAGGTTTATCAAATCCCATCCCTTTGGAGCACCTTGTCTTCCCCTGCAAAGCCAAAAGCAGAATTTGGGCTTCTTTTGGCTTCTGTTCCTATCTAGGGCTGAACAGACTCCATCAATCCCTATATTGGGGGTTTTTTTCTGATTCCTACAAGTAAATAAATCCATATAAATAAAATAAAAGCCACCCCCAGCAGGGCTGGAGCAACGAGCATCCCAATCTCTTATGATCTTCCCTGCCTCCATTCCAGCATCATTTTGTCCCACATGCTCAGGGAAGGAAAAAGCTGAAAAGCCTATTTTTTAAAAAATTATTTCATAATTTACACCTCACTCCCATTGTAATTGGAATTATGAGTAAGGCTGAAAAGAAACTGCTGCAGATGGCAGCATAAAAATGTGATTTTTAACACATTTTGTGTTTTCTTAAGCATCTCTGGTTTTGCCCAGGGTACATTTCATTTGCTATTTATTTAGTCCCCACCTCTGACAGCTCAGGGGTTGCTAAGCTGCCATCTGGGATGGAAGGAAAATGGGAAAAGGCTTATTTTTCCTGCTTTTTCTTCTTTTGACCTCAGAATATTTAACAAAATTTAATAAAATTTAGATGTGTCAGTGAGCTGTGTGGTTACA
The DNA here is from genome assembly GCA_013400635.1 of Hypocryptadius cinnamomeus. Classification (NCBI taxonomy): domain Eukaryota; kingdom Metazoa; phylum Chordata; class Aves; order Passeriformes; family Zosteropidae; genus Hypocryptadius; species Hypocryptadius cinnamomeus. The sequence goes on from VYZP01014218.1 coordinate 47,653, forward strand.
ACCAGGAGTTGGGCTTAGAATCCCAGAATCCTGGAATGGTTTGGGCTGGAAGGGACCTCAGTGACCATTCCCAGCCCCTGCCATGGGCAGGGACATCTCCCCTATCCAACCTGGAGCCCCTTCCAGCCTGGCCTTGGGCACTTCCAGGGATGGAGCAGCCACAGCTGCTGTGGGAAACCTGTGGCAGATCCTCACCAAGGACCTCAGTGATCCTTGTGGGTGTCTCCCAGCTCAGGATATTCCTTGATTCCATATTTATCACAGTTTGAAGCCATTTTCCAGCAGAGTTGAGGGAAGGATTTGGGACAGAGCCTTGCTGCAGAGGCACCAACGGACATGCCGAGGCACAGTGGCTGTTCTGCCCTTCCTTCACATTTCTCCTCATTTTTTTTTTAGCATTTCCATAAAATTTTTACATCCAGTCCTTCACTTTTTTTATCCTCCAGGCTTTTGCAGCCTGGCTTTATTAAAATCAAATGCTGCCCAGCCCCAAACACAGCACCGGGCTGGGTTTTCCTGGTGTGTTTTCAGCCACAACTGTTTCCCATTTCTGCCCAGCTCTCAGGGATCAGGGATCAGCTCCGTGTGTTCCCCCCCAAAAACGTGCTCTTGGTTTGCTGGAAAAATCCAGGTCATCCCAGAGTTGGAAACTCACCCAGCCTTGGCTCCCAGTGACACCGAGTAGCCAACCCAAGTTAAATATTTCACTGCAGATGTTGCTGAGAGCTTAAAGTTACCCAAAATTATGGATTTAACGAGGCAAGGAGAGGAGCTGCAGAAAGATCCAAATCAGGGAAGCCACCAGTGCTTTCCATGCCGGTGTCAGGCTGATCAGATGTGACATCCTTGACTTTTTCCTTGCCTTTTCCCTGGGCCTGCGGATGTGGTCACGTCCTTTCCTTTTAGCTTGAAAAGGCAGAGATGGGTTTGAATCCGAGTTGGGCTTGAATTTGGGGAGCAGAGTCCCAATCCAGCTGTTGCAGATGTCTCCATTTGTGAATTGGTGAAACCAAAACCTTGGATTTGAATTATTTTGGAAGGGGATTGTGACACAGATCCCGTTTCGCTGTGCCAGGGCTGTCTGAGATTGGCCGTGCTCAGCATTCCCATCAACATTTATTCCCAAAAACATTGTTTTCCCCATACTCTGTCTTTAATACCAACTTCATCCAGATTTTACCAAGACCTGGACTAGAGAAGATGTTCACTATCAGAATAGATTTTTTCTGATGTGTTCTCCTTCTCTCCTTCCCAAAAAATTTGGTTTGCTCTGACTTTGGCAATTGTTAAATACCTCTAAATATTGTAGGAAAAGTGATTTTCAAAGGAGCCTGCAGTGCCTGGATGGTGAAAGGGAATGGAAGCGTTTTTGCCAGAAGTGTTTTAGCATTCCTTCAATCAAGGAACATAAACAGTTCCATGTGACTTTGGGCTGATCCAGGATTTGAGAGCAGGGTTTAATTCACATCATTTCTCGCAGAGGGAATTTTGAACCCACATATCTCCTAAAAATGTCCTAATTAGTAGGGAGGAGGATATTCTGGGAAAGGTTTTCACTTTTTACTCTTGGTGGTGTTCCACTTTATTACTGATCACTCAATAATCATCCAGCGTTAATTACAGGGGAGTTCTGTGTAGCTGAGTTATTGATTGGTGCCTATTGACAGCCCATTCCAAGCTGTAATTAAACCTCAAACCAGCATTATTTCTACAGGGCTGGAAAATGCTTTTCCTGAATCCTTCTTTTCCTGTGTGTTGGGTATTAGGGGATAATCCTGGCTCTGAGGCACAAATGGCAAATGAAAATGGTGTTTGTGGTTTCACCAAGTCCAGAGCTGGTCCTTGCGGTGCCTGGGTCCTGCTGCAGCTGGTGGGAAAGGCCCCATGCAGCTGAGGGCTGGTTCCACCCTCCAAAACCTGCATGTCTGGAACCTTTTGGGAAGGACCAAGGTGCTGGGAATGCCTGGGGTGGAATTCCTCATCCTGGCTACTGTCTAGAACTGAAGAGCCCTCATTTCAGCATGGGAGCAAGTGACCCTCTGCTTTGTGTTTTGGTTTGCACGTGGTTGGAAATCAGGGAGGGATTCCTTTATGGAAAGGGCTGTCCAGGGTGGAACCCCCATGCCTGGAAAGCTTTCCATCAAATGTGGATGTGGCACTTGGGGACACTTGGGATCAGTGGTGGCCTTGGCTGTGGTGGGGGAACAGTTGGACTCGATGGTCCAAGAATCAATGATTCCATGATCCAAATCTCAATGATTCCATTATCCCAACCTCAGGGATTCCATGATCCCAGTCTCAATGATTCCATGATCCCAGCCTCAGGGATTCCATGATTCCAACCTCCATGATTCCATGATTCCAACCTCAGTGATTCCATGATTCCAACCTCAGTGATTCCATGATTCCAACCTCAATGATTCCATGATTCCAACCTCAGTGATTCCATGATTCCAACCTCAATGATTCCATGATTCCAACCTCGGTGATTCTGTGATTCCAATCCCAATGATTCCATTATTCCAACCTCAGTGATTCCATGATTCCAAAGAACACCCACCCCAGGGGGGTCACAGGGACAATCCCCCAGCCCCTCTTGGCATGCACATGGTTTCCCACAGGATTGGTCTTTCCCATGGATGTGCCCTGGCTGCTCGCAAGGTGCTGCATCCCACAGCTCCTTAAAAACTTAAAAAACATCCATGGATACTTTTTCAGGTGCACTCTGTGCCTCCCTACATGCAGGGGAGATGACCAATCACATATGTCAGCATTTTCTGCAAGCAATTGCTTCATTAGGGGTGCCTCAAGAGATAAAAACAGATAATGGCCTTGCATACATAGCCAAAAAATTGAGGATTTGTCTGCATCCCCTTCCAGAGGCACATCCAGCCAACAGCACAGCCCCCCACCCGTGCAACTGTTTGGGGTTTTGACAGTTTTATAACCCTAAATTTGCACCTTCTGGGAAACGGTGACAGTTAATGATTCATTGCCATGCTGGAATTTTTCTTATGATGTCTTAATATCCAAGCATGGAGCAGAGCGCAGCAGAGAGGGAAAATAAAAACCTGGAGTAAAACTGTTTGGAAAAAATCCTTCCCTGTGAGGGTGGCACAGGGTGCCCAGAGCAGCTGTGGCTGCCCCTGGATCCCTGGCAGTGTCCTAGGCCAGGCTGGATGGAGCTTGGAGCACCCTGGGATACTGGAATGTGTCCCTGGTGAAGGGATGAGCTTTTAAGTCCCTCCAGCCCATAATCTGTGGGAACTCCAGTAGGTGGCTCCTATAGGAACAAATTAAAAACCAGTTTGGAGGGAGACACTTCCATTGCTGCACGTTCAGATCAAACCTAAACGTGGGGTGTGGGACAGCAATGGAAATTATTTGGGTCCCTCTTCAGACCTGGAATTGCCAAAACCTGACAGTGCTATTTGTAACTCATCAAAGCCTGACCCAGGCCAAGGACAGGTTTTAGTGAGGACTGTGCATTTCTGTGTCCATGGTTGGTTTATTCCTCAGCAGAAGCTGACCTGCTTCCTTTTCTCCTGCTGCTTCCAATAGCTCTCTGAATTTCTCTGGGATTCACAAAACCATCTCCTGTCTAGACAGAGGTGATTATTTCTTTACCTGTTTTTCTCTGCACTGAACAGCAGAGATTAAATCCTCATGCAAATATTCAGTTAAGGAGTTAACAAGAAATTAGATTCATAAAGGGGGGAAATTAAAAATTATTGTTGCTGCTATTTAATTGGAATTTTTTTTGTCTGTGCCTATGATAAATTTTTGGGGAAAGCTACATATATGAGTATTTTTCTAGGAATAGTTTGACAATACACTCCAGACCAGGTAGAGACTCTACTTTGACTTTTAGACTCTGCTTTGGGGCAGCAGGAAGAACTGGATGATTCTTGAGGTTTCCTTTTTCCCTTTAAATTATTTATAATCCTTCCAGACATCCCAATTTTGGCTTTTCTGTGCCAATGGCTCAATATCAGGGAGCCCCAGTGAGGTGATCCTGTCCCTATGCTGTGGACAAGCTCCAGGTAGCCCTCACCTGTGTTTAAGAGTTTCCAGCTTGTTTTTGTCCCTTCTGGACAAATATCCAGGCTGTGCCATGGAATTTGAGCTTCCTCTGCCTACTGGGTGTTTGTAACAATCTGGGATTTCAAAAAAAAACAACAAACCCCAGCCAAACAAAGAAGCCCAACCTGTAAAAAAGTTAAGGCTGGAGGTGCCCATTTTCTGACAGAGGGGTTTGGTAACGGGGCAGGGGACAGAAATGTGAGGAATAATTGGTTTTGGGCCTAGAACCAGGAAAACTACTTTTCCAAATTAATCCAGCGAGAGCCATGAATCCACTGTATTTCATATCACACTTCATAAAACTCCAGTCATAATCCATAAAAGTGACATTATTAGATTAAAACCCTCAGTTCCTCCTAGAAGGAGCTCGCTCATTAGACATGCTGTAGTTTTATAACCTCAAAGTTCCTCCCCAATTACCATGATTAATACTGGGCTTTAATAAAAAATTTCTCCCAATCACCACAGGGGTTGATCCCATCTGGTTGGTGTAATTGGGAGTTTCAATATTGTCCAGCAAGGGAAGGACGCTCCGGGAACACAAATCAAGGCTGAGGATGGGTGAGGATGGAGGTCTGGAGATCCAGCTGGCTTTTGGTGGTGGTTGGAGCATGGAAAAGTCCAGGTGATGTGAGCCAAAGGCTGGGATTGCTGGGGAAGTGTGGATGAATTCTCCCTCCTTGTGCAGCTGATGAAGGATCAGGGAAGCTCCCCATGCTCTTCCAGCAGGGATCTGCCCTGGGGAATCCATCCTAAATTGAACATCCCAGCTGGAGCCAGCACAGTTCTGCTCTGAGGGAGCAGCACATGGAAGCTCCAGAGAAAGGGCAGGATTTGGGGAGAGATATGTGCTGCCTGCCAGGGTTTGGATGGCAGTGCATCCCTAAATCCTGGGAGGTGCTGCTCCTGTGGGATCCTGGGAGACACCAGGTTCAGCTTCACCCTTGGTGCTGTGAACACATCCATCCCTCTGCTCTGCTCTGGTGACTCTCATCCGGAGCACTGCCACCAGCATGAGGACGTGGAGCTGCTGGAGCAAATCCAGAGGAGGCCACAGGGATGCTCTGAGGGCTGGAGCCCCTCTGGAGCCAGGCTGGGAGAGCTGGGGGTGCTCACCTGGAGAGGGGAAGGCTCCAGGGACACCTCAGAGCCCTTCCAGGGCCTCAAGGGGCTCCAGGAGAGCTGGAGAGGGACTGGGGACAAGGCCAGGAGGGACAGAACACAGGGAATGGCTTCACATTAACAGAGATCAGGGCTAGTGGGACATCGGGGAGGAATTGTTCCCTGTGAGGGTGGCACAGATTCCCAGAGCAGCTGTGGCTGCCCCTGGATCCCTGGAGGTGTCCCTGGAGGTGGACAGGGCTTGCAGCACCCTGGGATAGTGGAAAGTGTTGGATGGAACTGGAGGAGTTTAAGGTCCCTTCCCACCCAAACCATTCCGTCATGATGATGATGATGATGATGAAATAACATAAAACTCACTCTCAATGGCCACGAAGCTGCTTGCTGGGACACCACTCTCAGCATGTTTGAAAATCCCGTTTTTTGGCTTTGCAGCAGGAATTCCTTTGAGGTTTGTCCTTGCAGGTCCGAGGGGTCCATGGTTCCATCAAGCCCCGGGTGAGCAGGAGCTGGTGTGAGCTCCCAGCCTCAGCCAGAAGCACTGAAATTAAAAATGTGTCGGCTCCGCAGTTCCACCCCAGCCCAGAGAACGCCAAACTCGTGTTATTTTTGAATCCCCTGATTTTTCAGGGCTGCTGGAAATAAGAGCTCCTGCTCCTGACTTCCAAGCAATAAAGAGAGGTGAATCACTCCTGAAAAAAACCCTCCCGTGGACCACCCAGGGGCTCCTGCAGGGCTGGGAACCAGAAGTGGCAAAGCACAGAAGGATTTTCTTAACACAACTGCAACTGCACGAGGCAAAATCACCTCGGAACAGGAGCAGAGTGAGAGGTGTGATAATGAAGCCAGGCTGATTAATATGCATCGAGCTAAATCACATTCAGGTCACAGAGCAAGCCCCAAACCTCGCCTGTAACATGTTCCCCTCCAGGACCCAACATGTGTCTGGAATTCAGATAGAAATCGCTTTTTTCCCCCTCATAATTATCCAACTCAGCATAAAGTATTATTTTTTTAACTAAATAATAGTTAGGATTTTTGTTCCTTGTTGTGATTGGTCAGAGCTCTCCTTTTTTTAGCAATCTCTGACTTTCTGAAGAGTCCTGCTGGGGTTTTAAAACTTTTAACTTGCAAATCACCATGTCAGAAACCACAGTGCCAATCATATAAAATATGAAATCACACATTCTTAGCATTTATTTGTTGTCATTTTTAATGAGAAAACATGGATTTTTTCAACAGAACACTATCTGAAAGTCCTCAGGCTGAAACTGTCCCTGTGTTCTTGATGTTCGTACTGTGGAGTGGTATTTTGGGAGACCACATGCAAGATATTCTCCTAAACAGCCAATAAAAACTAAAATTAAAACAAAATAACGCCTCTTAAAATGCACGCTTCTATATTTAATGCTGCTCTTTAATTAGAAGTTCCAAGGTTTCCTACTGAAGGGTTTCAGGAGCGTTGCTGTCATGGATCCCTTGGAATAAGCAGGAGGTGGGTGATTCCCATGGGAAATCAAGTCACTTTGGAAATCAAGGCACTGTGGAAATCAAGTCACTTTGGAAATCGAGCCACTGTGGAAATTAAGTCACTTTGGAAGTCAAGGCACTTTGGAAATCAAGTCACTGTAGAAATCAAGGTACTGTGGAAGTGGAGTCACTGTGGAAATCAAGTCACTTTGGAAATTGAGTCACTTTGGAAATCAAGTCACTTTGGAAATTGAGTCACTTTGGAAATCAAGTCACTGGAAATCAAGTCACTGTGAAAATCAAGTCACTTTGGAAATTGAGTCACTTTGGAAATCAAGGCACTTTGGAAATCAAGTCACTGTGGAAATCGAGTCACTTTGGAAATCAAGGCACTTTGGAAATCAAGTCACTGTGGAAATCGAGTCACTTTGGAAATCGAGTCACTTTGGAAATCAAGGCACTTTGGAAATCAAGTCACTGTGGAAATCGAGTCACTTTGGAAATCGAGTCACTTTGGAAATCAAGGCACTTTGGAAATCAAGTCACTGTGGAAATCGAGTCACTTTGGAAATCGAGTCACTTTGGAAATCAAGGCACTTTGGAAATCAAGTCACTGTGGAAATCGAGTCACTTTGGAAATCGAGTCACTTTGGAAATCAAGGCACTTTGGAAATCAAGTCACTTTGGAAATTGAGTCACTTTGGAAATCAAGTCACTGGAATTTAAGTCACTGTGGAAATCAAGTCACTTTGGAAATTGAGTCACTTTGGAAATCAAGTCACTTTGGAAATTGAGTCACTTTGGAAATCAAGTCACTGGAAATCAAGTCACTGTGAAAATCAAGTCACTTTGGAAATTGAGTCACTTTGGAAATCAAGGCACTTTGGAAATCGAGTCACTTTGGAAATCGAGTCACTTTGGAAATCAAGGCACTTTGGAAATCAAGTCACTTTGGAAATTGAGTCACTTTGGAAATCAAGTCACTGGAATTTAAGTCACTGTGGAAATCAAGTCACTTTGGAAGTTGAGTCGCTATGGAAATCAAATCGCTTTGGAAATCAAGTCACTGTGGAAATGGAATCACTTTGGAGATGGAGTCACTCTGTGCCCTGGCTGATCCCTCTGCTGGGAGCACAGGCACAGGCAGAGCTCCCATTTGAAGCCAGGGTCACATTTGGGCTGGGGCCTCGGCTCCAGGAAGGCTTTGCCACCCCGGAAGGTCCGTGTCGGGATGCTCCAATCCCTCACCGCGCGTTTTGGCTGGCATTTTGGGACATCCAACACTCTCTGCTTCCCTGTTCCCCATCCAGGTGCTCCTGATCATAAGTGGGAACCTGAGTTTCCTGAACTGGCTGACCATGGTGCCCAGCCTGGCCTGCTTTGACGACGCCAGCCTGGGGCTCCTCTTTGGCTCGCGGCTGCGGGAGCGGGCGGCGCGGCTGCAGCTCCCGGGGGCACAGAGGCTTTCCCTGGGTGAGTTATCCCTGGCAGGGGAAAGGTGGGATTTGGGTGTGCTTGGCTCCAAAGCTCTCACCTTCAAAGCAAAGCTCTGCTGCTCTGCGGGTGGAGGGGGCCTGGAGCTCGTGATGGTGGTTGGTTGGTGAGGGTCTGCGGGGACATTGCCGTGGGGACATTGCCATGGGGACATTGCCATGGGGTGGAGAGACAGGGGACATGTCCTCTGCAGGATCAATGTCACAGCAAGTCCAGGCAGCTGCAGCTCTTAAGTCAATCCTTGCTCTGCCCCCAGTGACTCGAACTCAAAAAAATAAGAATGGGGAGTTGCATGATTTAATTTACTTTTTTTAGTTGTTGGTTTTTTTTTTTTAATTTTGACTGTTTAAAGTCAAGGATAAAACACCAGTGGGACTTGAGGTGGGGTTAGAAGCTGGGTTCTTACATTTGCTCTCCTCACTTGCTCTCCTTCAAGGCCTGGTGAAGAGAAGGTTCCAGAGAGAACTTCGAGCCCCTTCCAGTTCCTAAAGGGAACTGGAGAGGGAGAACTGGAGAGGGACTTGGGACAAGGGATGGAGAGACAGGACACAGGGAATGGCTTCAAACTGGCAGGGCTGGATGGGATATTGGGAAGGAAATCCTGGCTGGGAGGGTGGGCAGGTCCTGGCACAGATTCCCAGAGAAGCTGTGGCTGCCCCTGGACCCCTGGGAGTGTCCAAGGCCAGGCTGGACAGGGCTTGGAGCAACCTGGGACAGTGGGAGGAGCAGCTGCTGGTGGCCACCACTGGAAGCGTGGCCACCATCGTGGTGGGGAGAGAATTCCCCAAACCAGGGAGGAGGAGAACTCCTGCTCACCCCATGGATGTGAAAAAACAAATACAGGGGGGGTTGTAACTGGAAAAAAGGGCTCGAGGTGGCTGATTTCCCCTTCCAGAGGCGCTTTCCAAGCTGCCCTGATCCAGGAGAAGCAGCACTGGGATGTTTCTCATGAGGCTGTGGAACAGATGCAGAGTGGTGTGTGCAGCATTTTTATAAACCGCATATAAGCAACAAATTGCCTGTAATATCAACAACAATCACAGCTGCTGGGGTTAAATATCCCAAACATCTGTCAGAGGAAGGAAAAATGTCAACAAGAGGCAGCATCTGTCTCCAGTCTTTTCTACCAAGAAGCAGCTCATTAACCAAAAATGGGAGGTCCAGCAATGCAACTTCGTTAAATTTTCTCTTTTATTTCAAATATTTTGCTGGAATAAATCTTTATCTAATAAAGCTTTTCCCCTCCTGGAGCTTTGCTTTAGAGGCTGTGAAAGTCTCAAACTTTCCTCCTCCATTTATGCCTCCAATCCCAAACAACACTGAGGCTGCACCTTGTTTTTGGAAGGAGAAGCCAAAGGGAGTCACTGTGAGGGGGAGGCAGATCCTGTTTTGAGGAACTTGCACCTTTTCTGTGATGTTCTCCAGAAAGACTGACTGAGCCAGGGTGTCCAAGCAAGGAGAATGTCCATCCCACTCCGGGTGGAGCTGTGTCCCACACTCAGGAGCAGTGGGGTGTCTGTAACATCCTGGGAGTTGGAAATCCTGTGTTTTCTCTGCTCAGGAAGCAGGGGCTGTTGATCTGGTGCTGATGGGTGCCAAGAGGCTCAGAGGAGCCCTCAGTCCTTGGCCACCAGAGCAGAAGACAGGAGGGCCCCCAGCTGTATCCTGATTTTCTGAGGCCAATCCTTGAAGTGTTTGATTCCTTCTGAGGCCTCCACCTCCCATCCAGATCCCACTGGCTCCTGTCGCCATGTTTTGCTCCATCTAGGGTATTTTTTCCCTGAATTACCCCCTTTTTCTCTCTGATTGAGTGGCTGTGACCCCAAGGGCCTGGAGACAGGAGGAGAAACCCTCCTGCTGAAGGTTGCGCAGTCCCTGCATGGCCATGGCCTGCTGAGGAGCCAGGTGAGGCTCTGTGCCTGTACCTGCTCTTGAATTACAGGGGAAGAAGTGCAGCCCATCTCAAAAAACCCCAAAAAATGCCCCAAAGCCTCGTACGCAGCAGCACAGGGGGTGAGGGAAGGCCCGATTCAAACGGTTCTCCAGAAATGTTCTCAGACTAAACAATTATTAATAGCTTCTGAGAGAGGTTCAAATAAACATCCCTCTCCTGCAGAGATAAGGGGAAAGCTCCACGCAATTGCTTTGAATCTGATCCTTTGGCTGTTAATGTTAAATAAATTGAAAAGGGCCATGAGGGAAGGAGCCCCCGGGGGGTCACCTCTGCTTATTTGTCTGATCGTGGCCTGGGATCCAGCCCAGCCCCGTGCTGCTCCTGCAAACCCCATCCCAGAGCGCTGGCACAGCAACACACATCTCCTCCAGGAGCGCTGGGGGATTGGGATTTTGCAGAAGGAAAAGCCCTGAGGAAGGGGAGAGCTTGGGGCAGCAGGAGGAGGCAGGAGCAGCCCCAGGACCCCACCATGGCTCCCAAAGCAGGAGGCTGATCCCGAGCAAGGTGCAGGTGCCAGCTGTGGTTTTTCCCCTGTATTAAAGCCATGATTGATGTCACATTTTAGACATTTTTCCTTTTAGCCCTTGCTCAGACTATTTAGAGAAAGGCAGATCCCAGCAGCGATAGCGGCCTGTGGCAAGGTTGGGGTGGCCACGGCGGGGCCGGCACAGGAGGCCTGGGGATGGGGATGGGAGTGGGAATGGGAATGGGGATGGGAATGGGAATGGGGATGGGAATGGGAATGGGGATAGGAATGTGTTGGAACCCTGGCTGCTGAGAATTTCAGGCTTTCTGTGCTGGCAGGCACTGACCCCCAGGAGAGCACTGCATTGGACCTGAGGCCCTGGAGAGGGCTTCCAAAATGGAATGGTAGAACTGGGATTGTGGGTGTGGAGTTTGAATAGAAGTGTGTGATATCACAGGGTGGGAAACTTTAAGGGTTTAGAATATAGTAATACATCTAAAGCAAGATGGAGGGTTTAGAATAGAGGCTAGTCCTTCTTCTTCTCCTTCTTCTCCATGGGTTTGGGTGGTTTTGTGTCATTGGATAAAAAAGTCCCCATTGCGGGCCACAGGTGGTCGGTTGTTGTGTTAAAAGTAAAAATAATTTAGGTGTCATTTCTTAATTGGACAGTTTATCCTTAAAAGGCCTTGTAGAGAGAGAGATGGGGCTCCATTTTTAGTTTGTTAGAGTGAAGTGCTGTAGAACTCAGCGTTTGTGAGACTGTGACATGGGTAAGAACTAACAAACATCTGAGTCCCAACAAGAAATACTGACTCATGCATTTAATCCTGACCTTGGCAAAAAGGTATAAAGTCATAAAGAACCAAAGACTCAGCAGGAATGGAAGTGGGGATGGGGATGGGGATGGGGATGGGAGCAGAGCAGTGAAATCACCTCCCTCTGCTCTGGTTTGGTGTCCCCCACAGGCTCCTGTGTCCGCAGAGTGCTGAACATCTCCTTGGGCCTCCTCATCACCTACCTGAGCATCCCGGTGGTGCTGAACCTGCTCAACTCCAGACAGGTCATGAACACCTCGTTCAACCCCCTCAGGATCGTCAACACCTACGGAGCCTTTGGGAGGTACCTTTGGGCTCCCTCCAGGGTATTCCAGAGCCAGACCTTCTGTGTGCCTTAAACCTAAAGAGAGATCCTTCCAGTAGGCCTGGAATATGAAAGAGATGGAGAAAAAGAGCAGGTTTCTTTCCCTGTGAAATACAGTGTATGATATATCTGTTTATGAGAGGGATGGAGAAAAGGGGCAGGTTCCTTTCCCACTAAATTCCAATTTATGGATTATCTGTTTATGAGAAATAAGGAGAAAAGGAACAGGTTCTTTCCCACTAAATTCCAATTTATGGATTATCTGTTTATTAGAAATAAGGAGAAAAGGAGCAGGTTTCTTTCCCACTAAATTCCAATGTATGGATTATCTGTTTATGAGAAATAAGGAGAAAAGGAGCAGGTTTCTTTCCCACTGAATTTATTTTCTCTGAGCTGTCTATGAGTCAGCTCATTCCATCGACATAGCAAATGTAAGAGCAGGATGAAAATATCCCTAGGAGCAGGATGAAAATATCCATAGGAGAGTTCATCCAGGATGTCTTCACCATCCCCAGCCCTATTTATTTCTGGTGAGCTTCTCTTCCCCTGCACTCCTTTGCTCTCCCTCCTGGAAGCATCCACAGCAGCTCTTGGTAGCAGATTTTTCCACTGAGTGGCTTGGGAAATTCATTAAATATAAATATAAACATAAATATAAATACAAATATAAATATAAATATTTTGCAGAAGGGGAAGCAGTTTGGCTGTTAAAGGTCTGGCCTCCCCAATGAAGGGGAGGAACAAGTCCCACCACAAGCACTGGAGATGCTGAGGACACATCAAATTAATATAGTTTTTCCTCAGTTTCTCAAGTAGCAGAAATTTCTGTGGACAGAAAAAAAACTAGAAAAAATATTAAAAACATCAACACTTGTGGAAAATGCCAAAATTTCCTCTCTTTTTGAGAGAGAGAGAGAAATAACCTCTTTGAAGGCTGGAGTGGTGAAGCTCCAGGAGATTGTTTTCTTTGGGTTGTTGTCCTTTTTCTTCTCCAGCCTTTGGTTTCTGTTTCAGCAGTTACCAGACCCTACAGAGCATGTGCTGAAATGCTGCTGTAATATGTTGGTAATTCCAGCCTATGTAAACCAATAAAAAGAGGATTGCAGCTTATAATGAACCTGGGATGATGTGAAAGCTGACAGGTTTGGGATCACACAGTAGGAGCAGGCTTTTATTGGTAATTTGGTGTCCCTGATTTACAGGGTGTTCCTGAGCCTTGGGCAGCTGGCCACGGCTCAGAGCTCAGCCCAGGGGATAAAATGGAACTTGGCTGGAGAATCCACAGATCTCCTCAATGGAGGCAACAATTATAAGAGGAGATGCTCAGCATTCCTTAGGTTGGGAGCATCTCTCCCTGGGAGCCATCAGGGCAGAAGGTGGAGGTTGTGTGTTCCCAAATTTTCATTTTCTTGGGCTGGAAGAGGCAAAAGCAAAGTAGAAAAAAATCCAAAGGGTGCTGTAGCTGCAGAGCTTTGCCAGGCAGGTTTCTGTAGCTCTGTGCTCAGTATGGAAAGCAGCTCCTGGGGCAGGTGGGTGTCTCTGGCAGCTCAGCCAGGACTCCATCACCCTGGAGTTGATTCCTGGATTGGCCATTCCTACTGCTCCATGCTGGGCTTGCAGCTGAGCCACGTGGGAGTACTCATGAGCTGCTCTGATGCACAGCCCCACCTGTCCTGTAGGAATCATCTTTATGGATCCCAGCTGGCCCTTGGGCTGGAACAGCTGCAGGTGGTAAAAGGAAGAGCATGGAGTTTCACTTTGCTGCTGGAGAGAGCAATGTCCCAGGATCCAGAGGTTCTCTGGATCCCAGGATCCAGCTGTGCCTCCAGGCCAGTGACTCGTGTTCCATGTGAGCTCTCATGAACCAGAGCTTTTAGCTGAGATATCGGGGGAAATTCTTATCCTTCCTTCCTGGCACAGATTCCCAGAGCAGCTGTGGCTGCCCCTGGATCCCTGGCAGTGTCCAAGGCCAGGTTGGACAGGGCTTGGAGCGGCCTGGGACAGTGGGAAGGTGTTGGGGCTGGAACTGGATTGGCTTTTCCCACCCAAACCTTTCTGGGATTTTTTAATTTTCCACAATTTGAGCCAAGTAACAACATCCTGCTGTACCCCACAGCATCACCAAGGAGAGGACAGAAGTCATCCTTCAGGGAACATCCAGCCTGGATCCCAATGACCCCACAGCAGTCTGGGAGGAGTTTGAGTTCAAGTGCAAGCCTGGAGACTTGAGGAGGAGGCCGTGCCTCATCTCCCCCTACCACTATCGCCTCGACTGGCTCATGTGGTTTGCTGCCTTCCAGGTAGGTGCCTCTGGAAGCCTGGGCCTTCCTTGACCAGGAAAAACCAATTACATGGATTTACTATGTGTTGGGATCACAGGGGAGTGTTGGAAGCAGTGGTTGAGTTAATTATGTTTTTTAAAAAAAGCAAGAACAAAGGCTGTGTTCCTAAAGGACTGTGCTACTGTAATGAAACTCTTGGCAATTTTATGTGAGGTTTTTTTAAGGGTTTCTTAGCAATACCAAGAATCCCTGTTGGGGACACCCCTGGGGACAGCAGCTCCCATTACCCACTTGCACACACATGGTCATTGGTCCCTCCAAATATTGTCCCCATGTGATATCAGCAAACAGGTGACAGCCAGAAATTAAATAAGGGGGGGAAGTTGAACATTAATTCTTGTTTAGCTTATTTTGCAGATCTTACCCATGTGACATGGGCTGGGTTTTCCAGAACTGACTGACAGCAGTGGCAGGAGGAAAACCCATCTTAGAGTACCCCAGGCTTTTCTCTTTGTCCCTGCATCCTCTCCTGGAATATCTTCTTCCCTCTGCCACAAGCTCCTGGGTTTGCTGTCCCTGTGGTATTTTCATTTTGGAGCCTTTGGGATTCCTGGGCCCTGACATCAGGCCATGGTTTGATATTTACCCTGCTGGTTTGTGTGTGCTGGAATTTCATTTAATCTGCATTAGGGCTGCTTATCCCTCAGGAAAACCACAGCCAAGGTCCAAACTGCAGCCAGGAGCTGTGCCTGGAATTAGGGAAAGGTGCAGGGGGTGGATGGAGCTGGGGGCTGAAGTCGGGCTGTGTTTTGGGAGGGCTCTGAGTGGGGAGAAATCAGCTCCCCCAGGCCCAGGTTGTGTCTGAGGTGTGAAAAAGGCTCTGCCCAGGGCAGAAATGTCCTGAAGGTTTCAGATAAAAGGGATCTGAGGTTTAGAACTGAAGGATGGGACACAGAGCAGAGTGTGGGCTGTGCCGAGGGGTGCTGGTGTAGCTGGGAGGAGGAAGAGGAAATAACTCAGGCTCTTTGCATCCTTATTGTTAGATTCAATATTGTTAGTGTTTAATTCATTATTTGTAGTGTTTAATTCATTATTATTAGTGTGTAATTCACTATTATCAGTGTTTATTTCATTAATATTAGTGTTTAATCCAATTTTTTTGGTGTTTAGTTCACTGAAAGCTTCCCCAGGTGTTCCCATTCACCTGTTGGGAGTGCTGGCCTCTCGAGGTGTGTTCACAGCAGCTAATTAGCAGCAATTATTGTTGAAGGTCTCTTTGGCAGGATGGAAAGTGGGAACGGGGATAACTGTTGTGGAATTGGGGTAACTCTTGTGGAGAACAGTGGGAATGGGGATGACTCTTGTGGAAAACAGTGGGAAGGCGAGTTGCCTGGGTAGGGCAGTGAGCTGGGATGCTCAGGCATGTAAATACCTGCTTAAGCATGGAAGTAAATCCCTTTTGGAATGGCCACAGCTCGGCTGGAGCACTGAGAGCTGCAGATCTGCTGCCAGCTGCCTCCCTGGGCTGCTTGTCCTGCACAGCCAGAGAAATCCCTGGGTGGTGTTTGGACCTTGAGTCCCCCAGAGCAGCAGAAAGGAGCAGAAGCAGGAGCTGAAAGCCCAGGAGGAGCTTGTGAAGCCAGAGGAGTTGTGCAAAACCCGTGTGGGAGTTTACAGAGTCCATAAAGCCGAGCGAGTTCAGCCTCTGGATTAGATTTAATTTGTTTCCAGAAGTTCTGGGATGTTTCTCTGGCACCACTCTCCCATTCCCCCAGGGCTGTCTGCACCTCCCTGGCAGTGGCCAGGTACAGGGCTGACATTCCCAGCTCTGACAGGCTGTGGAAAAGCCCCGGACTTGAGGGAAGGATATTTCCCATCCCTTGTGCTGCTCCTGACAGGCTCCTCTTTTGCACCTCATCAGCACCTGACTAACGACCCCGGGATCTCCCAGGAACTTTCCAGTCTGGATTGGCTGCAGGATTCACTGGGAAGTTGTCTCCAACCTGGCCTTGGGCTCTGCCAGGGATCCAGGGGCAGCCACAGCTTCTCTGGGCACCCTGTGCCAGGGCCTGCCCACCCTCAGAGAAGGCTGAAATGGCAGAATATGATTTAATCCCACAAAATTGAGGTTAAGCATTAGGAGTAACTTTTCCCCCCTTGACACTTCCATGTGTTAGTGCACAAACATGCTGGTTTATTGTTAAAGGCTTATCTGTGCTCCAGTTACTGATGCCAACCCTCCTGTAATTATTTGACTTCTGGTTTATGGTGGAATTTCAGGAATAGCCCAGCACTGAGCTGGGCTGGCACAAAAATCATTCCAGTTCCTGGATTCAGCATCACTGATCAATAGCAACCAGAAAACAAAATACTGCTCATACTTTTGGGGCTTTGAGCTGGTCAGTTCTGCTGCTTGCTGAGCTGTTGTGGATTCTACAGAATTTGGATGTTTATTGCCCCAAAGGGTTGTTGTCCACCAGTGGAAAAGGAAAAAATCCAAGGGAAAGGCTTTTCCCTTCCTTATTGTGGCATGAGGGGTATTTATTCTGTTTGGGGACTGCATGGCCAACACAAAAGCACCCTCTTGGTGCTCATCAAAGAATCACTGCTCCAAAATAACAAAATACTGCTGGATTTAAAGCCCAGTGTTTGTTGGATTGTTCCTTGAAGCTGCTCCAAAAGTCTGTGGATGTAAAACCCGCTGTGGAGCAGAGCTTGGGATGCTCTGGGATGCAATGTGTGATTTTCCAGAGATGAGGATATTTATAAAAACCTTCAGCTGCTTTCCTAAGAGCAGAGAGAGCCTCCAGCAGCAGGGCTGGTGCTCTGAGTGGTAACAGAGAGTGATGGAAACTTCAGGTTATGCATGAGCTGGAAGAGCTGAGGAAAAGTAACCCCATTTCTAGAAAAGGCAGGTTCATATTCTTGTCAGATACTTCATTTGAGCCTCCTGTTCTCTCAGTCTTGCAGCCAGAAGGTGCTCAGAGGGAAAATCTGCCCGGGGGAGGAGGTGTGGGTGTCATCACCAACCCTCAGTGCTCCCTGCACCCAGCTCAGCCTTCTCCATTTCCTTCCTTCCCCCTCTCCACACACAGGCTCAGCTCACTCCATTTCCCCTGCAGCATTCTGCTCCCTGTGCAGAGGGAAGGTTTTGTTTCCTCCTTTTCCCTGGGATCACTGTCTCCCTGTGGCCATGCAGAATTCCAGGCTGCCTCAGCTCCTGCAGCAGCAACATCCTGGAAGTGCCCAGGATGCCAAAACAGATATCCTATCGTGCCCTGGATAAATCCAGGGGGAGACCTTGGCTTGGGGAGTGGTTCCTGCCCAGTGGCCGCTGGGTGGCCCACCCTGGAACAAAGGGACTTTTCTTCCCCAGCCAGAGGTGACACAGGAGCTGTGCCAGGTGTGGCCTTTCCCTGCATAGGTGGGATCCAGGAGCTGATTCCCAAAGTCTTGCTCTGCTCTTTTATGCAGCCTTTTATTCCTGCCTCCTTCAGGGAGCAGCTGCTTTCCCAAGGATTTTCTGATGGGTTTTAGTGAGTAATGCACATTGGGCTGGAGACATGGCTTTGGGAAACTCACAGAAAAAAGGCATGAAATTAGGAAAAAGTTCTTCCCTGGGAGGGTGGGGAAGGGCTGGAATAGAATTCCCAGAGCAGCTGTGGCTGCCCCTGGATCCCTGGCAGTGTCCAAGGCCAGGCTGGACAGGGCTTGGAGCAGCCTGGGACAGTGGGAGGTGTCTCTGCCCACGGCAGGGGTGGGAATGGATGGGCTTTAGGGTCCCTTCCAATCCAAACCATTCCATGGGGTTATTGGAGATAATGGAATGGACCTTCCTTGGACAGCAGGATGGTAACAAGTGATGGTGAGCTGGAATTCCATAAAACAAAGGGTGCCATTAACTGTGGCCTCCTTTCTGACAGGGATTATTCCTCCTGACAGCTCACACTCCCTGAACAGCAGTGCTGAAGGTGCTCAACTACACAGTGTGGGTATGGGGTGAGAATGCCCAGGAGGGTGGAATTCCATGGTGGAATTCCTGGTGGCTCAGCTGTGACACAAAACCAGCCCCTCACACCATAGCAGGGGAAATGGAACCTGCCCTGCCCCTCTGGCAGCCACTGACTCCGACCTGAAACCACTCAGGGCTCCCAAGCACGTGAAATAATAACCCTGGGCTCCCGTGCCAAGTTTCCAGCTGTTCCCACATGTGCATCCCATCCTGACCTCCTCCTGCGCCCGTGCCAGCCCCGAGATTCCATAAAACACCACACTAATCCCCAGCCCTTTTTCATTAAATGACCAATTAAAGCTCAAGGAAAAGCCTCCTTATTATTATTATTTCAGTTGGAAACATGTTCCCTGTAGTGCCAGGGGGGTTTTTGGGGTTTTTTTGGGATGATAACGTTCCCTTGGCTTTGTTATCAGCGGGGTTTGGTTGCTACTGTGGCTGCTTTGCTCTGGCTCCTCGCTGGTGCCTGCCTTAGCAGAGCTGTGGCTTTCAGTCCTGTACAGTTATTAAATTCTCCTGGACACAAGTGAATGTGTTCAAGGTGAGAACACCGTGTTTATTCCCTGGGAAAGTGTCGGAGTGGGGAGGTCAGGGAGTGCCAACAGCTGCAGGGAAGTCCCAGGGCAGTGCTGCTGGGGAGGTGGGCAGTGATGTTCAGCTCCTCACGTGTGGCTGGGGGAAGGAGCAAACCCCCTTCCCAAAGTGGCATTTGGGGTGACACTGGCATGGAAAGAGGGGGGAAGTGTCTGCCTGAGCTCTGCACGAGGCTGAAACCCATCAGGAATTCAAAGCTTAGCAAAATAGTGCCCCAAGTTCTTTGCTAGTCCCCTGTGCTATACCTGAAATAGGAGTTTTGGAGGTGCTGGGTGCTGGTCCCAGCTGTAGGGACAGCTGAGGATGATGTGGCTGGAGAGCTGCCCCTCTCATTTCCATGGATCTGCACGGGGTGTCCATGGACACAGACAGGCTTTGGCTTCAGGGCTGGGTTACTGTGGGACCCCTCAGCTCTGCTCTGCTGCCTTTGCACTGGGTTGCCAGTGGGGTCTGTGTGTGTTCAGTTCAGGTCCCTGAATTGCTTTCTGTGCTAGAACAGAATGAGAACACTCCAAAGATGAGAAGGGAAGTGTGTTCCTCCCCTGGGGGGCTGCACCTCCCCAGCAGTGCTCTAGGCAGGGGCAGACAGGGATGGGGCTCCCTGCAGTGGCACTGCAGTCACTGGTTCCCCAGTAACCCCAGTGTGGATGCAGCCCAGGCTCTGTGTGGCCCCTGGGAGGGCAGGAGCAGCTGGGGGAGTTGTGATCCATGTCTGGATGGAGATGAGATGAAGATGGAGGGGATGAAAATGATGGAGCAGCCCAGGGATCCATCACTGTGCAGGCTCCTTCTCATGCTCATTGAAGATCCAAACCCTAAAACTGACCTCAAGACAGGCCAGCCCACCTCCCAGCAATCTATCCTGGATTCTTTTTTCTCCTGTCATTAATGCCCTGGGTGATTCAGGCTCTGTGTTGCACACTCAGATCCCTCCATGCTGACCGTGCAGATCCAGCTGGATCCCGCTGGATCCACGGACAGAGGAACCCCTTGGAGTGACTCTTCCCTGGGTGCAGCCCGGATCTCCTGGACTCTTTTCCCCCCATTTTCCAGGGTATCACTTTCCAGAGTAATGAGTTAAGCAGGGTCGTTAGCACAGCCCGGGGAGGGGGGCGGGGGCTGCACCGCCTGGAAATTTCTCACCGCAGACTTCACTGGGGCCAGACATGTTGTAAATTTTACAAGAAAAACACTTTACAGACCAGAAGTCCAACTCTGGTGAGCACAGAGCTGCTAATTAACAATTTGGAGACCACGGGAGCCGATCCCACCTTCCTGGAGCCTCCTGGTTCTCAGTCAGGCTTGCAAGGTCTGGGGGCCTCCTCGAGCTCCAGCTCAGGATCTCTGGTGGTTCCTGTTCCCATCCTCCTGCTGCTTCCCAGCTTGCACACAGGAGCTCCCAAATCTCCCAGGCTGTCCTGGAAATGATGTTTAACATCATCCAGAGCACTGGGATGTCCAGGAGACTCAGGATGCTGAAGGTGTCACTTGTGGTGTTTGATCCATGCTGTGGCACCTTTTGGGAGTTCCTCTGTCCCAGCCAGGGATTCCCAGGGTGGCACCACCTTCCCAAATGCCAGCCTGAGCCCCTCCAGCACCCCAGAGCTGTTGGGGGACACAGAGACTGGGAGTGACACAGCCTCGGGCAGGGATGGGGACAGTGCCAGCTCTCCCTGGGACGTGGGTGAGGTTGGTGTGGCACATCCCACACGATGCCAGGCTCCTGCTTCCAGGGCTCACCGTGTCTCCTGTTGTGTCAGGACCACCATGGCTCAGTCCCACGGTGCCCTCTGTCCCCTGTCCCTGCCTGAGAACCCAGGAGGTGGCACTGGGGGTTGGTGGAGGGAGCATCCCTGTCTCCATCATCCATCCCTGATGGATGAGAGCAGATGGAAGGAGCAGGAGGGGGAGAGTCATCATTTTGAGAAGCTTTTTGGCTGAAATAACTGTGGTTTTCCTCTAAATCGTGATGAGCTGGGGTCAGAAACCCTGCAAGGTAGAGCTGCCCCGATGGGCCTTGGTGTTTTCCATGGTTTCTCTCCCGTTTCCCCTGGCGACAGGAATAACAAAGCGGGCCATGAGGGGAGCTCTGGCAGCAGCTTTGCCTCGGGGCTGAGCTGTGCTGAGAGCCCTGCAGGTACAGCTCCCGGCTTTCCCTTTCCCACAGTGTCCCCTACTGCTTGCACTCAAAAATCCACCCAGGAACTCGTGCAAAAAGCAGGAAAAGGAGAAATCTCAGAAAGTCACCGTGGGGAAATGCTTTTAGGGAGGCTGAAGAAGAGCAGAGAGCAGGATTCCTGCAGGGAGGGGAATCACAGAATCAGGGAATGTCTCGAGCTGGAAGGGATCCATAAGGATCATCCAGGCCAAATCTCTGCTTCCTCAGAATTAACTGAATTCAGAGCCAAACTGCCACTGCGCTGCTCCAGAAGGGGTTCCATGAGGAAGGAATTTAAAGAGGATGGATCACACAGCAGGAAATAAAGAGGAGACAGGAACTGGGAGTAGAGAAGCCACTTCCTTCTGTTTTCCTTTGGATAACACGAGGGAACCAACCCAAACCCTTTTCCCAGGGGAAAACAATCTGGATTAAAAGGATGGATGGGTTATCCATGGAAAATGTGCTGTTATGGTTCCCCTGTGGGGTTTGCTGCTAAACCAGTGACTTAAATCAGATATTTGGGGGCAGAATTAGCAGATGAGATGAGACAAACCCAGGGAAGCTCTCCCTCCTCCCTGAGGGTGCCAGTCTCTGTCTGGACCTCCAGGATCCCATGGGACATGTGCTGAAACACTGGGAAATTCACCATTTTCCACCCAAATCCACCAAAATCTCTCCCCAAGGCCAGGAATCTTTAATCCCAGTAAGACTCCAGGAAAAGCTCAGCAGTTCCTAACGTTTCCATTTCTCCTTCCTCCCCCAAGACCTACGAGCAGAACGAATGGATCATCCACCTGGCTGGGAAGCTGCTGGCCCAGGAGGAGGAGACCTTGTCCCTGCTGGCCACAAACCCCTTTGCAGGCAGAGACCCTCCAAGGTGAGCCTGGAGTTATCCCAAGGGAGCTCCACCTTGTTCCCATCCTGGACGTGCACAGGAGGTTCCTGTTGGGGTTTGTGTTTGACGGGAACCAGGTGGGGTTTAGGGTGGGATTTAAGGATTTAGGGTGGCTTTGATGGACACCACAGTGCTGCCAGCACCTCAATTCCCCCCTGGAGGGGCCACAGGGACCCTTGGGATGAGCCCATTCCCAGCAGATCCATGGAGGGCTGGGTGCTGCTGCTCCTGGCCAGGAATGGTCCCTCCTGCTGTGCTTTCCTGCCCCTCAGCTTTGGGGCTTTTGCCACATTCTCTTTGTGAGCTCAGGAAAAACCCCACCATTTCCATGGACCTCCTGAGGTGTTTCAAAGACAAAACAGCCCTGCAGGAATTACTGAGTTTGTGGACACTCATCTTGGAATTGTTTGTGTTTTCAAGGAAGATACAAAGCCAACATCAGCCAGGGAAAGGCACAGAGGAAAAGTCCAAGGTTTTATACAAAAGGAATTTTGTCCCAAAAGCGTCTGTTTTGTTGATGGAGTTATTTTTAGCTGAGAAAACATTTTTTGGGGCATTTTGGATCAAGTCAAGTCATGTTATGCTGCTGCTAATGTTTTCCATTTGAGGCTCTGAGGATGCACTGCAAACAGGGATGCAGGTCCAGGGCTCTGTGTGCAATGAAATTCCCCTCGGATCCCGCTGATGTTTTCCAGCTTGAGGGCACTGCATCCCCCAAAGCTTCTGAGGAGAGACTCCTTCTCCAGCTGAGGCACAGAAAACTTCCCACTTTTATCAAAATGGTTCCTCTGAGGTGCTTTGTAAAGCCCAAGATGGTAAAAATCCCAAAATCCTGGAAGGGTTTGGGTTGGGAAGGAGCTTAAAGCTCATCCAGTTCCACCCCCAGCATCTTCCACTGTCCCAGGGTGCTCCAAGTCCTGTCCAGCCTGGCCTTGGACACCTCCAGGGATCCAGGGGCAGCCACAGCTGCTCTGGGCACCTGTGCCAGGGCCTGCCCACCCTCCCAGCCAGGAATTCCTTCCCAATATCCCATAACCCTGCCCTCTGTGGCCTGGTGCCCTTGGCAGGGGATGGAACCGGATGATTTTTAACCTCCCTTCCATCCCAAACCATCCCTAACCCTGTAATTCCCTGATCCTGGACTTTTATCCAGATTGAGGGGAAAGTTTGCTGCCAACCTTAGGGATCCCTTCATTCCCACCACAGTAGCTGGGTGGAAAAAACTCCTAATTTTCCTACCATTATTCCCCCCTCCCTCCACTCCAAAGGGAATTTTGAGACTTAATTATTTTCATTCCCTGCTAGACTAAATAATTAGGGGAAGGGGCTGTTTTCCATAAGAACCTTGCACTCCATCCTCCACGGAGTTTGTTCTGTTAATGGAAACTCTACACCTTAAATAGCCAAGGGACTTTCAGAATGAGTTAATGCCTTCGAAATGAAATTTCGGAGACCAAAGTTTGGAGGGTTCTTTACAACTCAAGAAATTATAGTATTTTTTCAAGTGTGATAAACTTCAAATGAGAAACAGGTGACTGATTAAAAATGAGGGCATTGTTGAGGGCCTGGCTGAGTGGGAAGCTTGGACCTCAAGGCTGGTGATGTTTGGGGAACGTGGATTTCCCAAATATTCTGGGGCAGTGGATAGTTCATAAAAGCCCAGCCCTCATAAATCTGAACAGGAGGGCTTGGGCTGAGAAATTAAGAAGTGTTGAACACACTGTGGAAAAGGCTGCAACAATCAAAGGAAACAAAAATCAGATTTAGCCCACAGGAGGGGGAAAAAAACCCCAGGTTTTTGGGTCTGTTTGGTGTCTCTGGTATTAAATCATGGTCACTTCAGGATTTTTATTCCAGTTAAAGTAGCACTTTGTTGGAAAAGCCCCACCATGGGTGTGAAGAGCTGGATTTGTAGTGGTGGTGTTTGTGAGGGACCTGGTGCTTCCCTTTGGATGCTTTGGAACACAGGGGAATGTGCATTTGGGATCCTTTTTTATGGGATTTTATTTCCCATTTAAAAGTGACTGGACTTGATACCTGGGCTGGAATCTGTGCAAGCCATGGGAAGAGCTTGGTCATATTTGCACTTTGTGGAAGCCAGTTTGGGGTTTGGACCCTCCCCAGAGGGACAAAGGTGACTGGAGCAGTGCTGAGAGCAGGCAGGGACTGGGAATTCCTGGAAAATCCAGGCCTCACTGGGATTAGGTGGAAAAGAATCTCTCAGTTATTACTAGAATTAAATTCCACAGCCCTGAAGGGAAGTTTAAAGGGTTTTCTTTGGGGAAAAAAACCTCTCAGTATTTCAGGGAAGGCAGAGCTCATCCCAAGCTGGCAGGATTTCCCCCAAGCTGGGAAGTCTGGTGGCCATGGGCTCTCTCTTCCTTGGCAGGGTGAATTCCAGCCTTGGATCCATCTGGAGCCAGATTTTTTTTTCTTTCCCCACAGTTTTCTCTGCCCTTGGTGTTGTCCCACCCTTCCTAACCCATCCAGAGGGGAAAAAGCAGAGAGGAAAAATCCCACTGTGCCGCTTCACAAGGGGATTTTGAGGATCAGCTACCCATGGG
The DNA here is from genome assembly GCA_013400635.1 of Hypocryptadius cinnamomeus. Taxonomy (NCBI): domain Eukaryota; kingdom Metazoa; phylum Chordata; class Aves; order Passeriformes; family Zosteropidae; genus Hypocryptadius; species Hypocryptadius cinnamomeus. The sequence goes on from VYZP01014218.1 coordinate 71,890, forward strand.
ATGCTCCAGCTCTGTGGGACCAGACCTTGAAAGAGCCTCAGAATCAGCAGCACTAAAAAACAACACCAAAACTGCCCTGATTCCCTCAATTTAGGCCAAGATGAATTAATTTATGCTCCCTTCCACCAACAGGGCAAGAAAGCAATGCTGGAGCAATGTTACCCTGATGAATTTGGGCTTCCCACCACCTGATTTACAACAGAACAGGGAACCTTGAGATAAAACACCCCAAAAAAAACCCAAAAAGACATCCCACATTTTGCTTTCTTTCTTTCCCTCTCCCACCCCTCCTTGCCTTGGCAGGCCATTAATTCTAACAGAAACCACCACTGCTTTTTTTTTCCCCTGGAACCCCTCAGCTGTTGCAGGGAGACAGCTGCACCCTCTGGAACTAATTACAGCTGTCTGGGAGATTTAGGCCCCCATCCCAACAACTCCAATATTGCTGCTAATTTTTAACACATCCAGTTGGGAGATGGCAGGAGGGGCTGATACACGAGCGGCTCCCGAGGGCGCTGCGGGGCAGCTGCTGCCGGGCATCTGCTGGGGGGAAAACGATGCTTTAAAAAATAATGCTGATTATTTTTAGCTTTTCTAACCTCTCCCCGAGGCCAGGGCCTTGCCCAGCCCGCTGGGGATGCCCTGAAGGGTGGTGGCAGAGGGGTCCTTGGGGTGGCTCAGTCGTCCCTCCTCCATCGGTGTTGTCATTCTCCTGGCACTGCTGTTGCAGCAGAAGTTGCCCAAAGGACCCTTTTGTCCCCTTTTCCTCACAGCAGAGATTGTTTTCCATCTCCTGGGAGAGTCCTTGGAATGCCATCCAGTCCCACCCTTGCCATGGGCAGGGACATCTTCCACCAGACCCCATCCAAGCTGGCCTTGGACACTTCCAGGATGGAGCAGCCACAGCTTCCCTGGGAATCCGTGCCAGGGCCTCCCCACCCTCACAGGGAGGAATTCCTTCCCAATATCCCATCAAAATCTTCAGTTTAAAACCATTTTTAATGGGAGCTGGTGCCAGGGATCCAGGAGGAGCTGCCAGCCTGTGTTTGCTCAGTAGATCCTGGGAAGCTGCTGGTGGCTGGGATCACCCTTCCCCAGCCTTCCATGGCTCCTCTGCCCCACAAGTCCTTCTCATCCTTCTCGGAGTACCTGGGACATCCTGGGACATCCTGGTGAGGTCAGGCAGTTCCTTCCTCACCTTCCAGGAGCTGTTGCTCTTTCTCCAGAGCAGGAATCAGGAAATCTCCTGCAGGCTCAGTCTCCAAGAGCTGTGGATCCCTTCCAGCTGCCAGGAGATCTTTGTGGAAGCTCCAAAACTGCACAAACTCTGAGAGCCCTGGAAGGATGGGAGTTTGTAGCACCTTCCCTCCCTGAATCCCGGGAAGAGGGAGCAGGACCAGCACTGGAGGAGCTGGAAAACCCCATAATTCCAGGATTGAGGCACCCAGGCAGGTTATAAACACTGGCAGAGCTTGTAAACTCTGTGAGCCCTGAAATGAGGGGCTCCAGTGGGTATTAAACACTGCAGCTTTTACATCCTGAGCCTGGCAAGGAAATATTCCCTCCTGGGTTCCAGGTTTTCCACGTTTCTCACATTTATTTTGGGAATATATGGAGATGGGTCCAGCTTGGGAATTGCTCTGCAGCCACTTAGTGAAGCAAAAACCCCCGAGCATCAGAGTGGCAGGTGGAGGGATGCTGGGAGCAGGAGGCTGCCATAAAATCAGCCTCTGAAGTATTTTTGGGAGGTGGATCTGGGATTGAGGTGGAAATGTTTTGGGAATTCCAGAAAGCAGTCAGGCAGCACAGCTTGGAAATCTCCAATCACCCTGGAGTGGCTACCTGGACCCTCAGGGATGAGGCTGTTCAGGAACACTCCAGTTATTAACAGGAATTTTGTGCTCCTGCAATGGAAATCCTGTGAACAACACTCCAGTCCCTGTTTGGCTTTTCCCAGCCTCAGAAAGCAGGGAAAGGAGGGAGTGCAGGAATGGGCCAGGCTGGAATGAAGGCAGCAGCTGCAGGGCAGAGTTTGTGGGGGTGAGATGCAGGTTTGTGCTCCCCAAATTCCTCTCAGGGCTCCTTTTCCCATTTATCTTCCTTCATCCTCAGAGGACAGGGGAAAATGGAGGTCATTGGGTCATGGAATGGTTTGGGATGGAAGGGACCTTAAAGATCATCCAGTGCCACCCCTGCCATGGGCAGGGACACCTTCTACTGTCCAGGGTGCTCCAAGCCCTGTCCAGCCTGGCCTGGGACACTGCCAGGGATCCAGGGGCAGCCACAGCTGCTCTGGAAAACATGATGGGTGTGATGAACACAGAATCCCAGGATCACTGAGGCTGGAAAAGGCCTTTAAGTGCAGCAAGTCCCACCTGTGTCCAATGCCCACCTTGTCCCCAGCCCAGAGCTCTGAATGCCACCTCCAGGAATTCCTTGGACACCTCCACGGATGGTAACTTCAAATCCCCCTGGGCATCTCATATTCCCATGGTTTTGTAGCAGAATCCTTCCTGTGCTGCTCTCCTGGTTCCCAGCAGGACTGGAGCAGAGCTGTTGGGCTGTGCTGGAGCCACCCTTGGACTGGGTGCAGCTTTCTCCAAGCCCCTCACTCTGCCCTGCTCCCCAAAGCCGAGCGCTGATGGCAAATCCATCGGAGCCGTCCCTAATTATTTCAGCAGCAGGAAGGGCCTTCCCGCCGCTCCAGGGATCCCACAGCTGCGGTGCCCTGCTCAGTAGCAGGGTCTGTATTTTCCTAGTGGAGCAGAGCAGGTTTAAATGAGCACTGACACGACTTTGACAGTTTTATTTTGTGGGTATTTTATGGACTCGCCCGGCGACGCCGGCGATGCTCCCGGCGCAGGCGGCGCGGGCGCTGCTCCGGCCCTTGTCAGCATGTCCTACATCAAGGGGGACAAACCCCCGGATCCAGCGGCATGGGCAGCTCCCAGAGTGTTTCCTGACACTGATGAATGTTTCTTTCTGCGCTGCTTTCAAACCTCCTCTGCTGTCAGCTCCCGGAGCAGCCGGAAAACAGATGCGCTCAGAGCCGCGCTGACGCTGGCTGGGCAGGGGGTGCTGGGGGAGTCCGACTCCCTGCTCCAGAATCTCCCAGGCAGAAACACTCCAGGATGGCTCTGAGAAAGGAAAAAATCTTCTTATTCCTGCTTTTATTATTATTATCCTTTCATACTTAGCTGTGGAAAGGTGTGGGAGTGCTCAGGGCAGGGGGTGTTAAAGCTCCTGTGCTCATGCATCGTTCCTGAGGCACAGCTGGATGCCAGCATTCCTAAATGGCATCAGGAGGAGCCTGGGAGCTTCCCAAAGCCTTCCCAGTGCCACTGCTGTGTGCTGTGGGCATCCCAAGGATGGATGGATGGATGGATGATGGATGGATGGATGGATGGATGGATGGTTGAGGGATGGATCCATGGATGGATGGATGGATGGATGGATTGATCCATGGAGGGAGGGAAGGATGGAGTACTGGGATATGGAGCCACCCTGAGCACCCTCAAGCTGATTTCTCCATCCAGAAAGGCTCCAAAACACCAATCCCAAGGGAATAAAACCATGGCCCAAGAATCTTCCCAGAAGCTGTGCCAAGCCCTGAGCTGCTGTTCTTGTCTCCCACAGGTGGATCCGGGGGGAACACTTCAGGTACAAGTTCAGCCAGCCCGGGGGGAAGCACGCCCACGATGGGAAGTGGTGGATCCGGAAAAGGATCGGCCCCTATTTCCCCCCCGTCAACCTGCAGGGCCTGAGGAAGTTCTTTGAGGACAGGAACTGGCCTTATCCCGTGCAGGACTGAGGAAAAAGGATGGCCAGGACAAGAGGGACCAGCTGGGAAGATGGAGAATGGGCAGCTCCCTCAAACATCTCCTGCCTCTCTGTTTTTTATCCATATCCTTGTTCACGCCTGTTTTCCAGCCAATTTGCCCACTTGCTCTGTGAGCTGCTTTTTCTCACCTCAGTTGTTGATTTCTTTTGCCAGGCTGCTCCATTCAGGAATTCCTCTGGAACTGGGAAAAAGGCAAGCAAATAACCATGACTGGTTTTGGGCGAGGTGTTGGTGTTGCCAAAAGCAGCTGAATGTGGGTTTGAAACAAAAATGGGAAAACAAACCAGGAGGGATCTCTGGGGTTGTGTGGGCTGTGGATGCAGGCACAGGAATGCCCTTTTCCATGTTTTTTTGCACCTTTTTGACCACATATACCAAATGGGCACCACTGGCAGCGTGTTCCTGGAAAGGGATTAAAGCAAACAATTCTTGAATAACCGGCAGGAGCTTTGCTGGGTTTTTGTTTCTCCTGGAAGTGCTAAAAAGAGAAAAAAAGGAGCCCCAGCCTCTGCCAGGGACAAGGCAGCTCCCGTGGGAATGAGGTGGTAGGTGAGGAATGAGGTGAGTCCTGGGATTGATTTGGGGAGAATCCAGAATCTGGTGTGGTGTCCAAATGTCTGTCCCCATCCCGGGGATCCAGGGCTGTGAGAGGAGAATTCTCCCTGCCCTCTCCCCTGGCTTCCAGGGTGCCTTTGCTCAGGGCTCCCTCATGGTTTCAGTGGATTTTCCTTCCAAGCTGCTCCTTCTCCAGAGGGTGCAGCCCTGGAAGGGTGATGGGTGACAGGAGATGGGTGACAGGAGATGGGTGACAGGTGACACCCCCCAGGCACCCCCATGGACTGGGCACCCAACAGCACTGCCGCCCCCTCTCCAATTTAATTAATTTCTTTTGCTTTCCAACCTCTGGGTCAGGGATAATGGATCCCAGACCAGCATTCCCATTCCTGTTTGCTGCTTGTTAAGCTTTTTTCCCCTTTTTTTTTCCTTTTTTTTTTTCAATTCAAGCTCCCCACTCTGCTCCAGAGCAGTGCCTAGAAGATAAAACCCATCCAAAGGGGCAGGAGGGGATTCCATTGGAAACATTTCCCTGGGACAAGAATTTAAAAGAGAAAAGGAACAATTATTCTGAGGTGGGAGGAAATCAGAACCACGTTGAGTTATCTGCTCACTGGGAAGGGTTTTGTGCAGAGGATTCTTATCCTGGAGTTCAGCACTGGAAGGAAAACGCTGCAGCAGCACCAGGAATCCCTGGGGAGGAAAACTCCATCTGGGAGCTGCCTCTGCCAGCTCTGATGTCCCTGAGGTGCCAGCACCTTCTGCAGAAGTTCTGGAGGGCAGGGTTTGGGCTGAGCCCCCTGGGATGACGCCCTTCTCTGGGCTGTGTTTTCCTGGTTCATCCCAATCTGGAGCCTGATCTCATCCCGCTCCCTCCTCCTGGTTCTCTGTGAGGTCCAGGGAAATTCCAGAGCTGAGACAGGCAGGACATGCCCCATGTCCATCCTGAGCAGCTCCAGCTCCACCATGGCTGGAGACATCTCAGGGCTGTTCCTGGATCAGAAATAATCCATTTAAATTTTTTTTATTTTCTTTTCCTACATGGAAGTTATTGACCCTTAGGGTACCCCAAGTATTTACACTTGGTATAACTGAGGTAGAAGTGACATTTTTCCCCTTTTTTTCCCAAGATTCCAGCCTTTTGGAAGCACAAGGTCCCCTCCCAAGCCCAGCTGGGTTTGCATTTCTGCCCATTGGCCGCTGGCTGTGGCGAGGTCGGATCCAGCTCATCCCAGCTGCTCTCCCCCCCAAAAAAGAAGGAATTCTCCCAGTTTTTTTTTTTAACCCCACATCTAGGTCTGTTCCTGGGAGGAGTAGAAAGTGAATGTGAATGTACAGAAGGGTTTGAGCTCATCCCTTGGACGTAGGGAATGAGGAAATGATTTGTGCTCGTGGAATTTGGGAAGAGCCAGCAGGAAGGGATGATCCCATGGTGAAGGGATGGGGCTGTGGGAGGCTGGATTGGCCCATCCAGACATTCCCAGAGGGGCTGGAAAGGACTGAAAGCTCATCCCATCCCACCCCTGCCATGGCAGGGACACTTCCACTGTCCCAGGCTGGCCCTGCCCAGCCTGGCCTTGGGCACTGCCAGGGATCCAGGGGCAGCCACAGCTGCTCTGGGAATCTGCCAGGGCCTCCCTGGATCCCCCCAGGTTCCATTTTCAAACAGTCCTCTAAAAACATGGATTTGGTTTGTGTTTTGGGAATGTAGCCCCTGTGGAGGGGTCAGTGGTGAGGAGCTGCTGGAGATGAGTTTGTGTCCACGCAGAAATGCCCAGGAATTACCCCCACCAACACCTACACTGCACCAACCCAGAGAATTCCTTATTCCTGCATCTTTTATAAATCAGAGTCATTGATTTTAAAGCAGCCAAACTCCAGGCTGGGGATTCCCATAGGAAATACCTGCAGCCATATCCATTCCCTGCTCCCAGCTGCTTGGAAAAGCTGGCTTTGCTTTAACACATATGAAAGGAAAAAGCTTTTTGGGTTTTTTTCCTTCCTGGTAGATTGAGTTTGGCCAAACAATTCCGTGTGAACTGCTGGGCAGGAGGCACAAACCTGTAGGCAAAATTACCCAGCTGCTCCAAGTTTAGAACAGCATGGGATGAATTTCAGGATCGTATATTAGTTTCCATTTAATCTGATTATTCCAGGCTGGAGTTCCTGGAGGGTCTTCAGGTTATTGTCAGTCAAAAGAATCTTTAAAAGCTTCCATTTGCACTCAACTTTTCCCATTCCAAGTCTATTTTCATTATGGATCTATTTTGATTTTAATGAAAAAATGATTCTCCCAACTCCCTGCTTTTTTTCCCCCCCACTTGGGGTTAAAATTGAAGCCACAATGGGGTCTTGCCACTCAAAATCCCATTTTCCAGCTTTCCTGAGGGTATTGCTTGGTTGAAGGAGCTTGGGCAGACAATAAGGGGCAGATAATTTGGGAAGGCACCTTCTGTGCTCTGCCTGGTGCCCAGCCCCTTCCTCACTGGGAGAACACTTCAGTGCCTCCAATCCCAGGGGGATTTCCAGCTCCAGAGTCTGGAGACAAATGCAGGATTCATTTCTGCTAAAAGCCCCTTGCTGTGCTGTCACTGCAGGGGCTCATTTCTGTCACCTCCTCTCAGCTGCAGCCCCAGGGGCTCCAGTGGGATTCTTCCCAGGATTGGGAAGCTGGGAATCCCAGTTTGTGCTGGGTGGGGGGACACCCCTGCCAGGTCTGCCTGGAGTGGCAGCTTTGTGGCACTGGGGTGGCTTTGGGCTGCCACCTCCCTGGGGTGTCCCTGTCACCTCCCTGGAGTGTCCATCCCACCTCTCCTCAGGAAAAAACACAACAGAGGGGCATCCAGACCTAACCCCAAATGCACATTCTGGATTTGCAGAGGATTTGCAGGGATGTGCCCGGCTGAGCTCTCCAGGTGCCACCCGTGATCCCACCGCTGGCCCTGGGAGGGACACGGGCAGTGCCAGCCTGGTCTGTGGGAACATCCCTGTCCTGGTTCCCTGTCACTGCCCCAATTCCTCAGCTTGTTCACATTTTCCAGGCAGGCAGGTGAGGAGGACAAAGCTGAGTTCTGGAGCTGTCCCTGTGTGAGCTCTGGAATTGTCCCTGTGTGAGCTCTGGAATTGTCCCTGTGTGAGCTCTGGAATTGTCCCTGTAAGAACTCTGGAATTGTCCCTGTGGGAGCTCTGGAGCTGTCCCTGTGAGAGCTCTGGAACTGTCCCTGTGAGAGCTCTGGAATTGTCCCTGTGTGAGCTCTGGAATTGTCCCTGTAAGAACTCTGGAATTGTCCCTGTGTGAGCTCTGGAACTGTCCCTGTGAGAACTCTGGAATTGTCCCTGTGTGAGCTCTGGAATTGTCCCTGTGTGAGCTCTGGAATTGTCCCTGTGAGAGCTCTGGAATTGTCCCTGTGTGAGCTCTGGAATTGTCCCTGTGAGAGCTCTGGAATTGTCCCTGTGTGAGCTCTGGAATTGTCCCTGTGTGAGCTCTGGAATTGTCCCTGTGAGAGCTCTGGAATTGTCCCTGTGTGAGCTCTGGAATTGTCCCTGTGAGAGCTCTGGAATTGTCCCTGTGTGAGCTCTGGAATTGTCCCTGTGTGAGCTCTGGAATTGTCCCTGTGAGAGCTCTGGAATTGTCCCTGTGTGAGCTCTGGAATTGTCCCTGTGAGAGCTCTGGAATTGTCCCTGTGTGAGCTCTGGAATTGTCCCTGTGTGAGCTCTGGAATTGTCCCTGTGAGAGCTCTGGAATTGTCCCTGTGTGAGCTCTGGAATTGTCCCTGTGAGAGCTCTGGAATTGTCCCTGTGTGAGCTCTGGAATTGTCCCTGTGTGAGCTCTGGAATTGTCCCTGTGTGAGCTCTGGAATTGTCCCTGTGGGAGCTCTGGAATTGTCCCTGTGTGAGCTCTGGAATTGTCCCTGTGTGAGCTCATTCTTCTACAGATTTTGCCCCATTTTTACAGAGATTTTGCCCCATTCTTCCATGGATTTTCCCCCATTCTTCCATGGATTTTTCCCCATTCTTCCACAGATTTTGCCCCATTTTCCCACGGTTTTTGCTGTGCCCATCCCCACGTGTCCCCCTTTCCCCAGCACAGGCTGGATCCTGCTCCCTCTGCAGTAGCAGCTCCGGGTGGGATTGCACAGGGCTGAGCTTTCCCCGGCGTGTGCCGGGTGCTGGGACAGTTCCACTGAAATCACAGCACCTGCAAGTGGTTACTTAGAATAATAAATAAGTGATAGATTATCAAATAAAGCCTTGGCTTCGGATGAGGTCATCCCTGCCCCGTGTCCTGTGTCTCCCAGGGTTCCTGGGCTAAATCCCTCTTGTATCAGGCAATAAAAAACTTGTCAGGATTAAAGAATCAATTAGGAATTAGCCAAAGGGGCAAAGCGTAACCCAAACACGCTGATAAAATCCAGTAGGTGATTATGGGAACGGCTTTGATTTCATTGGGCTTTGGAAAGGAATAATTGCTCCTTACAGAGCATGGAACAACCCAGACTGGGTATTTTTCCAACTTTATAGAGGAGGAAATTCTGGTGTTCGCTGACAAATGTGGGGACACGCCACGGTTTGGGGCTGAAGGGGGTCCTGGATTTGAGAAGCAGCATTCCCTGGATGGAAATATTACCTTGGGAATCTTTTCAAGGGCAGGTTGGACAGGGCTTGGAGCAGCCTGGGATGCTGGAAGGTGTCCCTGTGGCAGGGAGGGGAACAAGATGAGTTTTAGGGTCCCTCCCAACCCAAACCATTCTGGGATATTCCCTGATTGGGATGCAGCAGGATGGGCAGGGATGTGCTACAGCTTCAGCGCTGCCTCTGCTCTTCCACAGGCACAGGAAAACACAACAAGGAATTCAAGGTGGGTTTAGCTGTAAAAACTCCTGGAAAAGCCGATTTTCCCAGCTGATGATGGCAGGGAGGGGATGGAGCACTCCCAGCATGGTGCAGGAGCAATGAGGAGTTGGATTTCAGGGGAAGAGAGCCCAATCCTGCCTCGGGGGCTCCGTGCCACTAATCCCTGTTTATTCCCTGTCTGGCCCAGCCACCCACACTCCCAAATCTTTTGTTCATGGAGGAGATCCAGGGACAGAAGATCCCTCGAGGCCGCGGTGCCGGAGCATCCCGGGAATGTCGGTGTCAGCCTCATCCCAACCTCCTCCTGCACAACTCCATCCTCCCACACCAGCTCCAGGCTCGGCCTTTTGGGGATCATTTCAGCCACGGGGCAGCCCTGCTGCTCCTCAGTGCGGAGAAAGGATTTTTAGGGAAAAAAATCTTTTAAGGAAGCGGCATCACATCGGGATTGGAGTTGGATCTGTGGGATGAGCTCGCAGAGCAAGGCAGGAGCAGGATTTGCCATCCTGTGTGACCCCAGGGGCTGGAGCAGGTCATTGGCTCCTTAATCCCCATCTCCTGGGCCAAATTCCAGAGCCAGCTGCTCCCCTGGAGTGGGGTCTGAGCAGGAAGGTGGGATCAACACCCCAGGTTGGACATCCAGGTTTGCTCTCAGTAAAGTGTGGGGAGAGGCAAAGCCCTTGGAAATAAAGTAACTAGAATTGTTATCATTGATAATTAGTTATCAATCATTAATAGATTGGAATCCTGAGACACTAAGGCAGATATTGTTGGGAAACAAAAGCCCAGTCCCTACATTTGGTGGAATATTTTCACACCTTTGCCCCTGCAGTAGAAGGAGGCCAAGAACCAGCACCAGACAGGCCAGAATTTCAGGCAGGGGACAAATTCTGGGTCTTCTCCCTGTCTCAAGGAAAACCTTCACTTTTCTGGGAATGACCCACCACAGGGCCAACCCTGCCTTGATCCCACCCTGCCCATCCAAGCCAGGCCGGGCTGTCACAGCTGAGCTTTCCCTGCGTGTCCCTGGTGCCACCCTGGAGCCACGGCTGGGTCCCTCCGGGCCATTCCGAGCATTCCTGTGCCTTTGTGGCCTTTTCCAGCTGCTGCAGCTGTGCCCGGAGCTGCCTCTGCCCGCCGGGAGCAGCTGCAGGCGCCTGGTACCCGCGGGCTCATTCATCCCCAGCAGCCGGGCACGGGCTGGGCAGGGAAAGGGAGGAGGGAGCACAGGAGGCAAATCCCGAAAATCCTCTGGGCACAGCGGGGCTGTACCCGCAGCATCCCAGGAGGAGGAAGGGCAGGATGTGCCCATGGGGTGGAGGGGTGGGAGCAGGGAATGATCCAAGGGGTGGGAGCAGGGAATGATCCGAGAGATGGGAGCAGGGAATAATCCAGGGGATGGGAGCAGGGAATGATCCGAGAGATGGGAGCAGGGAATGATCCAGGGGATGGGAGCAGGGAATGATCCAGGGGATGGGAGCAGGGAATGATCCGAGAGATGGGAGCAGGGAATGATCCAGGGGATGGGAGCAGGGAATGATCCAGGGGATGGGAGCAGGGAATGATCCGAGAGATGGGAGCAGGGAATGATCCAGGGGATGGGAGCAGGGAATGATCCAGGGGATGGGAGCAGGGAATGATCCGAGAGATGGGAGCAGGGAATGATCCAGGGGATGGGAGCAGGGAATGATCCAGGGGATGGGAGCAGGGAATGATCCGAGAGATGGGAGCAGGGAATGATCCAGGGGATGGGAGCAGGGAATGATCCAGGGGATGGGAGCAGGGAATGATCCGAGAGATGGGAGCAGGGAATGATCCAGGGGATGGGAGCAGGGAATGATCCAGGGGATGGGAGCAGGGAATGATCCGAGAGATGGGAGCAGGGAATGATCCAGGGGATGGGAGCAGGGAATGATCCAGGGGATGGGAGCAGGGAATGATCCGAGAGATGGGAGCAGGGAATGATCCAGGGGATGGGAGCAGGGAATGATCCAGGGGATGGGAGCAGGGAATGATCCGAGAGATGGGAGCAGGGAATGATCCAGGGGATGGGAGCAGGGAATGATCCAGGGGATGGGAGCAGGGAATGATCCGAGAGATGGGAGCAGGGAATGATCCAGGGGATGGGAGCAGGGAATGATCCAGGGGATGGGAGCAGGGAATGATCCGAGAGATGGGAGCAGGGAATGATCCANGACCCTGCACATCCCGAGGGCTCTGGCCGCGGGATGCCCCGTTTTTCCTGTTTACTGCTGGTTCTGGGAAGGGAACAATAAATAATCCCTCGCCCATGGGCTGGCGCGGGGCCGAGCTGAACCGGCCAAGTGTCGGGGCAAAAGGCCAGCGAGGGAACACAGCAGCACAATGACAAGATTAACACCTTGTTCGGCGCTCAGGGAGCGTCGAGTGGGAGAAGATTGCCCCGCTCGGGCTCTGTGGGCATCGCTGGCGGATTCCCGAGCGCAGCAGCTCCCGCTCCCTGCACCTGTGTCCTCAGCCATTCCCATTCATCCTGGAGAGCAGGCCGGGGCTGCGCAGCTGCGCCAGCATTATTGCATTATTCCCCTCGCCTATTTGCATATCAATGAGCCCCTGATTAATATTTAAAGAGCCAGCTGTCCGAGCCACCTAGGGAAGAAAAAAGCTCTGTGCGGTTTTTATTGATTTCTTTTTTTTTTTTTTTTCGGGGATAACACTCACTGCCCTTTATCGAGCGCGCTTCATTTTTTACCCCCTCTATTCTTTTAGTTGAAATTAAGGAGAAGAGGGGGGGAAAAAAGTCAGGGGAAAAATATGAAGGAGTTATCAGTGAAGGAGTTGTGCTGCTCTCAATGCTCCTCAGTCCCTTTGTGCACGGGCGCAGCTGCAGGAGCAGGTTTGGAGGGGCAGGAGCCGGCGGGCGCCCATGGGAACTGGGCTTGGGAGCACGGGGAAACTGGGAAGAGATGGGATGGGAGGGGATGGGAGGGGATGGATTCCCATCCCCGCCGCTCCCGGCACGGCTGCTGCTCCCGGAGGATGCAGGGAGCGATGCTGCCGCTGCCCCGGGGGAAGCGCGACACAAAATCCTGGCTCGAGGGGGCTGATCAATGGAAATGCCATTAAAAAAAAGCAGGAATTGGTATTTTCCTTGCCTCCCCAGCGCTGTTCGTGGCCCGGTGGTTTTGTTTCCAGCCTTAAAAGCTGTCATTTTAACAGACCGTTCTCCTGCCCTTTTTTTTTTTTTTTTTTTTTTTCCCCCTCGAGCATTTGTCAATAATCCCCCGACAGCGGCAGCTTTGTTATCCCAACTAATTGGAGTCAAGTAGGGCTGCCAGAAAAGATCCTTCCCGCGCGAGCCCTGGGAAAAATGCGAAAGGATTTTAATTTTCAATAAAATATGCAGATAAGGAGAAATTACCGGTGGGGAAGGGGCTGGGCAATGCTCAGATAATGGTGCTGCTCAGACAGCGCCAGCTCCGGGGGCTTAATGAGCGATGCCGGCGGCTCTGCGGGATGGGGGCATAGGGCTGCCCCCACACCTGCACTTTTTAGGGTTTAAGGGGTATTTCAGGGGGGTGTGGAGGTGAGGTAGCTGTTTATCCGAGCTGCAGCTGGGGGCGGTTATTTCAGGTCACGCTCTGCTGTTTTTATACACAAATGTGGGAAACGTGGGCATCCCTTGGCAGTGGGAGCGGGATCGCTGGGCGATGCTGAGGCTCCCGGGAGAGCAGGGATGGAGCTGGAGCTTCCCAGGCTGTGCCACTGTCCCTGCCCCAGCCCGGTGCGACAGCGGGGTGTGGATTTTGCCCGGGATGCTCCACATGCTCTGCCCGTCCCTCGCTTTGCCCGGCTGGTGGCAGCGAGCTGCTCTTGTGCTGAAATAAAACCCCCTCCGGCTTCCCCGGGTGCTGGGTTTGCAGGATTTGGCTGGGTTTGCCCCAAAAGCCTCTCCCGGGGCTGGGTTTGCCCCAAAATCCTCTCCCGAGGCTGGGTTTGCCCCAAAATCCTCTCCCGGGGCTGGG
>VYZP01014218.1:85475-103432 GCA_013400635.1 Hypocryptadius cinnamomeus
CCTTTCTCCAGGTGAATCCCGCCTTTTCCCGGGTGAACCCCACCTTTCCTCAGGTGAACCCCACCTTTCTCCAGGTGAGCCCTGCCTTTTCCCAGGTGAACCCCGCCTTTCCCAGGTGAACCCCGCCTTTCCCAGCAGCCCGGAGCGCTCTCAGGAGGATTTTGCACACCGGGTTCCTCCCACCCCTGCCGTGTCCATGCCGGGAGCAGGCACGGGGCACACGGCCGGGAGGTGTCCCCGGGGCAGGACGGAGCCTTGAGGACCCTGTGTCCCCCCAGGACCCCCGTGGGGAGGGGACAGCTGAGCTGTCACCTGTTGGAGCTCAGACGCCGCAGCTGCGCCCGGTCCCGCCCGGCGGCTTTGAAGGGCGGATTAGGGAGAGGAGAGGAGAGAAGAAAAGAGAAGAGATGAGATCCCTGCACGCACTCGTGCTCCACCTGCCAGCGCCTTCCCCTCCTCTTCCTCCTCCTCTTGCCTCTCCCGGAGCCCGCTGCCCTCGGCACAGGGGGCTGAGGTGGGAGGATGCCCAGGGGATGGCCCAAAGCAGCTCCAGCCGTGCCGAGCTTCAGCCTTTTATCCCAATCAGGTAAAACCGTAGGAGAAGAAACAGGTAAACCCACGGGGAGGGGAAAAAAAGGTAAAAATCACAGGGAAAAGGAAAAAAAAACAACAGTATTTAATTTCTGCTCATGGACACAGCCCAGTGCCCAACTGTGGGGTTTTTCCCCCCCCATCCTCTCCCATCCTGTTCCCCACTCCCAGTGGAACCTCCCAGGAGAGGAGCAGGTGGGTGCTGGTGTCCCCTCTGGGGGCTCCTCTGCTGGGCCCCCCCTCCCATCTTCTGGGGCTGCTGGGACCCCAGTTTGGGCAAGGGTGGGCCCAGTTTGGGAAAGGGAGGCCCAGTTTGGGCAAGGGTGGCCCCAGTTTGGGTTGGGTGGCCCAGTTTGGGTTGGGTGGCCCCAGTTTGGGCAAGGGTGGCCCCAGTTTGGGTTGGGTGGCCCCAGTTTGGGTTGGATGGCCCCAGTTTGGGTTGGGTGGCCCCAGTTTGGGCAAGGGTGGCCCCAGTTTGGGCAAGGGTGGCCCCAGTTTGGGTTGGGTGGCCCCAGTTTGGGTTGGATGGCCCCAGTTTGGGTTGGGTGGCCCCAGTTTGGGCAAGGGTGGCCCCAGTTTGGGCTGGGTGGCCCAGTTTGGGGATGAGCTGCCCTGGGACAGAGGGTGGCTCGTGCTGGGTGGCTGTGACACACAGGGGTGGCCCCGTTGCCATCCCAGCTCCTGTTGGGGTGCTGTTCCCCATTCCCAGGAGGGATGGGGACATTGCAGGGTCATTCCCTGCTGGATTTCCCAAAGGTTGGACTTTATGCCCTTTTCCAGGCCTTTTCCAATGGTTTTTTAACGATTCCCTGCTCGGGTGGTGACATCCTCTGATCCCCTCCCCCTCTCTGCTCCCACCCCATGTTCCCTCAATCCCAAATCCCGAATCCCACAGGCTGATCCCGTGGTTTTCCAGCAGCAGCCAGGCTGTCCCCAGGCTGTCCCCAAGCTGTCCCCAGGCCCTCCCTGAGCCCGGCAGGAGCAGCAGCAGGGCTCGGCCGGGGGGAGGGAAGGATTTGCCCTCTGCCTGGAACAGGGAATGCTTTGGCTCCGGGTTATTCTGATTAAATCAAAGCTTTCTCCCTGTCCTTTTTCACTCAGCCACTTTCCCTCTCTGCTCTTTTCGGGCCGTTTAAGAGCCAGGGTGTAACATTAAGGTGATTTACAGCATCCCTGGAGTGGAAGGGCACAGACTCAGGGATTTTTTTTCTCTTTTCCTCAGGTGACAGAAACCCTCGAAGGTGAACTCCCAAGACATTACAGCAGCCACCCGTCAATCCCTGATTTACAGGCTCAGATTTATGGCTCCAGAATTATTATTCCACTCGCAGATCTTTTTTTTTTTTTACTTCTTTTTTTTTTTTTTTCTTTTTTTTTTTTCCCTGGGCTGTTTTAGTGCTTGTGAAAGGTGAGGGCTTTGACAGCTCCTGGAAACAAAAGCCTTTAATGTCCCTCCCCAGTGGGGCTCTCCCAGGGAAGAGCAGAGAGGCCACGGGGGCTTTTCCTCCCTGCTGCAGCTTGGCTCACTCCAGGCCTGGCTTAACCAAACAGAGCACAAAGATTGCCCGAGTTAAGCCACGACTAATTAGCAAAGTGCATTGCTGGTGCCTGTGGAGTGCCCTGGGATCAGCCCTGGTGGCTGGAGCAGTGCTGGGGATGGGAGCTGAGGCTGCTCATCACCCCCAGGATGCTTTCAGACCCTTCCCAAATGTTTTGGGACATCTGCAGCCTTTCTAGGAGAACACAGGAGAACTCAGGCCTGCTCTGAGGTCATTTTTAAGCCCCTCCCCACCTTCACCCTCCAGTTCCACCAACATTTTGGGGGTCTAAACTAAGCTGGCAACAGCCTTTAAAACACAACACGCATGAAATGCCAGAGGGTAAAAAATATCCTCCTTAAAGCATATGTGGCTTAGAGAGGCAGGGATTAAACCTTGCTGGAGCTTGGGAAATAACACCAGAGCCCTGCTGCACTTCATTAAAGGACATTTCTGACCCAGCTTGGCTGATTCAGGAATGATTTAGCCCAGCAAAACCCGAGTGGGAAGGGACAGGAAACTGTAGGATTTGTTGCATTTTCTGTTTCAGCATTTTTTTGGGTCACTGTGCCAGCAGCTGTCTGGCCAAGCCCTGAGCCCTGCAGGGTTTGTGTGTGTATCCCAAAAAATCACTGGGATGGAGCTGGATGCTGAGGGTCCCATCAGCTGCTCCAGGGGAAGTTCAGGTTGGATATTTGGGAAATTGCTTGGTGGAAAGGCACAAATCCTGGCACAGGGCAGGGATCCCCATCCCTGGAGGGATTTAAATCCCTGGGGATGTGGCACCTGGGGACATGGGGCAGTGGTGGCCTCACAGTCAATGGATGGACTCAGCAATCCCAGAGCTCTTCTCCAGCCTGGATGATTCCATGATTTTATAATTCCTGATTCCTCAGACCTTGCTCAGCTTGAAAACTCCACTGAGGGCTGGTTCCTCCTGCACCCCCACCTGTGGCGGGAGCTGACCCTGATGGCCGTGGCCGTGGCAAAGCCCAAACGGCTCCAAAACCACGGCAGGGTTCCCTGCAGCTCCTGAGGTCTCCACCCCTCCCTGGGAACAGGCCCCAGGCTGGAGGGGTGCTCGGGATCCTGCAAGTCCTGGTGCTCCCCTGGGGTGTCACACCTGGCACCAGGACAGGGTTATGGGATCAGGACAGGGCTATGGGATCAGGATAGGGTTATGGGATCAGGGCAGGGCTATGGGATCAGGACAGGGCTATGGGACCAGGACAGGGCTATGGGATCAGGACAGGGTCATGGGATCAGGAGAGAGTTATGGGATCAGGAGAGAGTTATGGGACCAGGACAGGGCTATGGGACCAGGACAGGGCTATGGGATCAGGGCAGGGCTATGGGATCAGGAGAGCGTTATGGGATCAGGACAGGGCTATGGGATCAGGACAGGGCTATGGGGACCAGGACAGGGCTATGGGGACCAGGAGAGGGTTATGGGACCAGGAGAGGGTTATGGGATCAGGACAAGGCTATGGGATCAGGACAGGGTTATGGGATCAGGACAGAGTTATAGGATCAGGACAGGGTTATGGCATCAGGACAGGGTTATGGGTCCCACCACGACTGGGGTGCTGCTCCTGAGCTCAGAGCAAAGCAGGAGAGGTCCCAGGGGAGCCGGGCAGGCAGCTCCAAGCGTTCCCACCACGTGTGTCACGCTTCCCTGGATAACCAAGGCGCTGGGACAAACAAAACAAAGCTCCCCCTCCCTCCCATCTCTGCAGCCCCAACCTGGCAGCCAGGCCAGGTCCTTGGATGAGTGAATCACTCAACCAGCTGGAGATGGAGCAATTTGGGTCAAATCTGCCCCCTGGCCTGGTGCCAGGGCCTTATCTCCTGTTTCACTGCTCCCCCTCAGCTCGGGGCTTGCCCTGAGGTTGTTTTTAGTGCAGGGTGAAGCTTTTTGGAGCTGGAGGCAGTACCTGCTCAGGAATCAGCAGTGCTGGGTTTAGTGCTGTTTATTATGAGGTCATTTTTTATTCCTGGCTAATTTTTCTTGCAGCTGAACACAAAGGACAGAAAATGGAATTAGCAAAGAGCTCTGCTGAGCTATTAATGTTCCCCGTGGGGGCACAGGGAATTCAGGCACTCAACAAGTGCATAAATGGGGCCATAAAAACGTGCCCAGGGTGCTGCAGAGGTGCAGCTCAGGGGGGCTCTGGGGGCTGCCCACCCCCTGCAGGAACGGGCTGGGAGCAGCTCCAGCTCCCCAGGCCCAGGGGATTTTCCTCCAGGATTACATCAGTAGCATGAGGATGCTGAGTGAACTGTCTGGGAATCTCGAAGGCGAGAGGATTTTTTTTTAATAACTTCTTTTTTTCTCCTCCTTGTGATTATGTAGAAGATAAAATATGTTCTCAGGCTGCCTGCAGGCAGGGATGTGCTGCAGGAAGGGACATCCTGGTTTTCCAGGATCTGGGAATGGGAGCTCAGTGTGGGGCTGGGCTGGGGTTACTCCCTGTCCCTCTTGGTGCTGCCAAATGGGGTCAAAAATGCCCTGTTTGGGTTCCCCAAGTCCCTGTGCTCTTCTCCAGCGATGTGTCAGGGTCCTGCACCCTCCCAGGGGTCCTGACCCCTCAGGGATTGTCCCATGGGGTGGGATTTTCCATGAGGATGCTCTGAAGAGCATGAAGCTCCCCCAGGGCAGCTTTATCCGTGTTGTCCCTTCCTCCTGGGCAGTGCTGGGGAGTCTGGCTGCTCTTCAGGCAGCTGAGGGATGCAGCTCTGCAGGACAACAAATCCTGGTGCTTCCAGGCGTCCCTGACAGGGGACTGCACCCCAAAAGAGATGTGGGGTGGGAGAGGGGCAGAGGGGATACAGCTGGGAGGCTTCCCCAGGCTGTGGGGACGTCTGGAGCTCAGTCCAAGGGCTGAGGGAGTGAGCTGGATCCAGTGGGGATGGATGAGGTGTGCTCAGCAGTGCAGCTTCTTTAAACTTCCCCCCCAAATTTACTCTGATTCAATCTTCTACCAAAAAAAAAAAAAAGAAGAAGAAATTTTAATATGGGGCAAAAGCAGAATTCTAATCAGTGGGGGTCTCCAGTAAATCTTTGTGATCTCACATCCTCCCCCAGCACAGAGGAGGCTGGAGGGGCTCCAAAACTCCAGTTTGAACCAAAAGAAGCTAAAAAAGAAACAAACAAAACCACCAAAAACCCAGCGTTGGCCGGGGTTTGTGTCACCCCCTCCCCCTCCTTTTTGATCGTCTCTGTCTTGTGCAAGGCTGCTGAGGGCAGATAAGCGAGGATCTCACCCAGCTTTTCAGAGTGGTGGGGAGGAAGAAAGCAGCCTTTGTGAGGGGCTTTCTGAAGGTCTCTGTTCTGGGAAGGTTGGAAATAGCACAAAAACATCCTTTCTCACTAGATTGTGGCGCTTCCAGCTCCCAGCTCCACCACCACCCAGATGTTTGGAGGCTGATGCTGAGAAGGAAAATAAGAGGCAGGGCATGAAATGCTGGGTGGAACTGGCCCAGGGAAACCTGCACTGGTTTGTGTCTTTATTTGTGAAACAGGGAAAGGGTTGGAGCAGGAGATTCAGAGATTGGGAATAAATATCTTAATTAAGTCCATTTAGTTATTATCATCTCCTTATCAGTTTGAGCTTTAGGGCAATATTCTGCATGTTCAGCCGGGGGTGTATCGAGGATTTGGTGCTATCCATTTTTTCCCTCTTTTTGACCTCATTTTCCCTTTTTTCACTGCGTTGCTCCCGAGTTTTCCCAACCTTTGGGCAATGATTGGTGCGAGTTCATGGCTCTGCTTTTAAAATTGTCTTTATCCAGGAGGAGGGGGGACCTCCTTGGGAGGAGGGATGGGTGGAGTGACTCTGTTCCTACCTAATTGATTGGACAAGGGACGTTAAGCGTGAAACTCTTCCTTATTGTCCGTATCCTCTCCCTAATTACCCTGTCTCAGCAAGAACATCCCCGAATGTGCAGGCCCCGCTCTCTCCTCGGCCAGAATTCCGCCAAACCCGCGGGCTGCTCACCCGGAGGGCTCTGGGCACGGGCTCTGCCAGCAGCCAGAGCCCAGCAGAGCCCCGCAGCTGCGGGAAGGGGCTGCCCCATCCTCCAGCTGCGGGGATGCGCGGCCAGCTGCGCTTTCTGCTGAGAGCAGCCAGATGTTGGAGGCACCGCTGCCCTCCCGTCCCGACAGCTGGGCCGGGCACGGGGCTGGCAGAGCGGGGGGCACGGCAGCGCTGCCCCCAGCCCAACCCCGCTGCTGCCGGGCCCGGAAAAACCCCGGGATTTGGGGATGGGAGCGGGATCGTCCCTGCTCCGGCTCACGGAAAAACCCCGGGATTTGGGGATGGGAGCGGGATCGTCCCTGCTCCGGCTCGGCCTGGAAAAACCCCGGGATTTGGGGGTGGGAGCGGGATCGTCCCTGCTCCGGCTCAGCCTGGAAAAACCCCGGGATTTGGGGGTGGGAGCGGGATCGTCCCTGCTCCGGCTGAGCCTGGAAAAACCCCGGGATTTGGGGGTGGGAGCGGGATCGTCCCTGCTCCGGCTCAGCCTGGAAAAACCCCGGGATTTGGGGGTGGGAGCGGGATCGTCCCTGCTCCGGCTCAGGGAAAAACCCCGGGATTTGGGGATGGGAGCGGGATCGTCCCTGCTCCGGCTCGGCCCAGCTGCTCCTGCGCGGATTTTTCGGCTCCGCAGCCACCTCGTAGGACAGAGGGGACATTCCCGTCCTGTGCCCTGCTGGGCTGGTCCCAGCAGGAATGGGAGCACTGGGAAAGCGGAGCCGGGAGCCGCAGCCCCGGGGCTGAGCCCCCTGCGCTCACCGGAGCAGCTCCGGGAGCAGGAGCCGGACCCGGGAATGTCCGGGGGGGGTCCCCGGGCACCTGTGCGGGGTGACCCGTGCGGTGACAACGCCGGGCTGGGCTGGGATTCCAGGGATTCTCCCCCTGCCCGGCTGTCCCCGAGGGGACATCGCCACTCCGCGGCTTTGGGGGCACCTTTGTGCTGCGGGACCCTCGCCATCACACTGTCCCCAAGCCCCCGCAGTGCCACCCGCCCTCCTGCGGGCTGGAGACCCCCCCAGCCCCACCCCGGCCTCCCCCAGCCCCAGCTCCATCCCCGCTGCCGCCCTCCCTCCTCCCTGCTCGTGCCTAATTCGATTCTCCTCTCCCCGCGCAGCTCCCCAGAGCTTGACCATTAACAAATGGACTTGGCCGGAGGCCTGGGCGACCATTTGGATGCTGAGGCTGCCGCGGGCGCTGCTGCCAGCCGGGCCGGGCACCGCGAGCCGCCGGCGCTGCCAGCATCCCTCGCCCGGCATCCCGGAGCGCTGCCAAAGCGCCGCGGTGCCGGTGCCAGCTCCGGGAGAAAGGGCTGAGGCAGCCGCACACAAAGAGGGGTTTATAGCCCGGCCGGGCACCTGACACGGGGAGGAGGGAGGGCTGAGACGTGCTTAGCCCCGCTAATCCCCAGTTTGAGTTTAATTTTTTTTTTTTTTTTTTAATCAAAAGCACAGCAACAGCTGGGGTTGAGGCTTTCCAGGAGATGAACTCATGAACAACTGTTCAAAATAACTTTATTCGTGCTGCTATTAGATCAGGCCACTGGGGAGCCACCAATTATTTGTGATTACTCCAGGCAGATAAGGCTGGGGTAGAGCTGAGCTCTGCCAGGGATCGAGGGCACCTCGGGCTTTGGGCACCTTGGCTGGGCAGGTCCAGCAGCCACGGGAGCCCCCNTGGGGAATTTTTAAAAATAACCTGGATGAAGCAGGGAGCAGGGCTGCCTTGGCTGGGAGGTCGGGCTAACAGCACTTTTCCATGGGGCTGTTCCATGATTAATCGAGACAAGAAAAGAAAAGAGAGGAGGAAATTGATAAACACAAGGGTAATTCCAGCCAGGATTTGCCTCAGTCAGGTTATTAGAATCCTGACATCATGTCTTGAAAAGAAGACTGGAAATAAATCTCTGTGAGATAAGATCTGCCTGGGGGAGTGGAGGTGCACCAGGATGACCCAGCCATGGGGGGGGTCCCCAAAAAGTTGCTTTTCCCAGTTCTCCTGGGTCTCAAACCAGCAGCAGGAGCCTGAGGAACCTCCCAGCTTGCTCCTGTGCTCCTGAGCCTGTCCTGCTCACCTGGGAAAAGCCGTTCCCAAGGCAGCCCCAGGTGGGGGAGTTCATTTCCTGCCAGGTGATTTCACCAGGACAAAGCCTGGGAAGTTTGGGATGGCTCCAGCAGGCTGGGGCTGCTGGTGGATGCTGGGC
This sequence comes from Hypocryptadius cinnamomeus, assembly GCA_013400635.1. Classification (NCBI taxonomy): domain Eukaryota; kingdom Metazoa; phylum Chordata; class Aves; order Passeriformes; family Zosteropidae; genus Hypocryptadius; species Hypocryptadius cinnamomeus. Next base: position 93,839 of record VYZP01014218.1, read on the forward strand.
TCCCCCACACCTGGAGCTCTCCCAGGGCTCTGGGTCCAGAGCAGCCGGAGCTGGAGCTCTCCCCAGAGGGGCAGCTCAGCTGGGATGGGATCTTTGGGATCCACAGCAGGGATTTTCCTGCCTCTTTGGCCCTCCTGGCTGCTCCTGGGGCAGGTGTGGAGCAGGAGGGAGGTCACCCAGGAGTGTGAGGTCACTCAGGAATCACCCAGGAGTGTGAGGTCACCCAGGAATGTGAGCCCAGATCCCTCTCCAGCCTCACCAGTGGCCCTGGGAATTTGGGAGTTGCTGTTTCAGGGAGGCAAAGGAAACATTTTCCCCTTTTTTTCCCCTAAAGGTTCCCACTCGTGGTTGGTTTCAGTCTGGAATTAACCCCAGCCACCGGAGCTGCTGTACCTGGGATGTCATGGGAGTCCTCAAGGCCTTTAACCCTTTCCTCTCCAAGCAGAGATGATGGATCCCCAAATCCTGCCCAGTCCTGGGCTCTGGGTGAACTCCAGGTGAGGAATTTCTGTTGTGTCTCCACATCCCCACAGCTTCATCCCTGGAAATCAGAGCTGCTCCCAGCCCAGCTCAGCTCCCTGCCCTGGGAAGGATCTGCTGCAGGAGCAGAATTCCTTTTTTCCCTCATTTATTTCCTTTAACAAGTGAATTTTTACCTGTGAGCACTCGCTCTGTGACTTTTCCATTGGCAGCCCCTGTGCCTTCCTCCCCTCCCACTGCTCCAGAGCAAAATCCCAAAGAAAATCCCTCCTTCCAGGAGGAACCCCAAGGCAAACACCCTGCCAGAGGTCTGACCCTCTCCAGCCCAGGAAATTCCTTGGCTACTTTTGGAGCTGGCCCGAGGCTGAGCAGGTTGGAAGACGTTAAAAATCCCATTTTTTGCAATATTCAGGGAGAAAAGGTTTGGGTATTGCACCCACAGATCCCCCACAGCATCTCCCAGCAGCATGAGAAGGTTTTATTTTTAAATATATGACACTGTGGTGTTAAATACCTGATATCAGGAGGTGTATGTTGAAATAATTATTATTGTTGTTGTTACTATTATTATCATTATCATTATTAATTTTGTAAATTTTTATTTGTATTTTTATTTTTACAAATACTGGTTTTTCTGGCCCAGTCTCTCATTCCAGAGGTCGGGATGCAGAGCTGGGATCTCGGGATATCTTTCAGAGTCCTCCGTGTCCTCCCTGTCCCGATCTGCAGGCGACAGTGCCCTCTAGTGCCCCCCAGCCCTGCCCAGCCCCTGGCACAGCACCCTGCCCGATCCCCAAATTTTTTAGGGTTTCTGGCTGGACTCGCTGATGTTTTCCAGCCCTCTGGGTGCTGTGATTCCATCCCAGTTCATCATTCAGGCGGTGCCTGGGGATGTTGGGGCAGTCAAGGCTATCCCTGCAGGGAATTTCCATCTTCCTGTTGCTGATGGGATTTTTTCCCACTTCTATTTTATTCCTTGAAATCATATATTATATATTATATATTATGCATTATATATTATATATTATGTATTATATATTATATATCATATGTTATGTATAATATAATACATATTACATATTGTATATTGTATATTATAATGTCTTACATATTATATATTATGTAATCTATAATATATATTTTCTATATTAATATATATATAAATATATAATGTATTATAATAGATATTATATATTATTATTTCTTGAGGATGAGGATCCTGCAGAGCCATGGAGCAAATCCTGAGTGCCTTCTCCAGCTCAGGGACCATCAGGTGCTCCTCACCTGCCCTCACCCCTCCAAGCTCAGAATTCCTTGGATTCTGCCCTGGTGAGGATCCCTGGATGACATCCCAACTTTAATAGCACTTAATGAATTAACCCTAATTAATTACAGCTCCCACTGGCACTGCCTGCCTGCCTTCACTTCTCAAAGTCTTGAGATGAGAATCCCAGAATCTTTTAGGATGGAAAAGAACTCCAAGGTCATCGAGTGCCCCATGCCCACCTTGTCCCCAGCCCAGAGCTCTGAGTGCCACCTCCAGGAGCTCCTGGGCACCTCCAGGGATGGGCACTGCAAAGCTCCCTTGGCAGCCCCTGCCAGGCCTGAGCCCCCTTTCCATGGGGAAATTCCTGCTGAAGGGATGGGGCAGCTGTGCAAGCACCCAGGGCCACCCCACCCCAACACCCTCAGCCAAACCCCTCCATGCTCTGCTCTGGGAAAGGCTCCCCATGAAAACCCTCTGGAACTGGGGGCTGGACATTCCTGGCATGGAGGAAACAAACAGGAGGGAGCTGGGAAGGGGCTCAGCCTGGAGGAAAAGGGGGATCAGGGGGAATTTGTGGCTCTGCACAACTCCTGCCAGGAGGGGACAGCCGGGGGGGTTTGGGATCTCATCCCAGGGAACAGGGACAGGAGGAGAGGGAACGGCCTCAGGGTGGATATTTGGGAGAATTTCCCCATGGAAAGGCTGGTCAGGCATTGGAAGTGCCCAGGGAGGTTTGGAGTGCCCACCCTGGAGGTATCCCAGGAATTCCTGGAGGTGGAACTCAGAGCTCTGGGCTGGGGACAAGGTGGGGATCAGGCACAGCTTGGAGTTCTTTTCCAACTTCAGCGATTGTGGGATGAAAAATTCCTTTTCCCAGAGCATCCCTGCACTCCCCACCTGGGAATGCCAGAGGTGGGAGCTCCAGCAGGGCCTGGGTGCAGCTCTCTAACACCACAAGGCTGCCAGTGCTCCCACACACACATTCGTGTTCCTTGGCTCTGCCAGGGAAATCTGCTCCTCCAGGACCTCTCATTAGACAAAAAATTTATGAGGGAGACTGAAAGTGGAGTTTTGTGTCTGAGGTCTGGGGCAGTGCAGCCGTTTTGAGCCATTCAGTCGGGGAGGACGGGAGAAATTTCTCCGGTGAAACACAAAAATTTCACTTTTCCATTTGGAGAATCCGTCAGCGCATGGAGCAATGCCTGGAGTAACAACCTGATCCCTGTGGATGCAGAATAAAAGGGAAACACCTCAGCATTTGTGTCCAGTGAAAAACAACGTGTCCATGATGGAAAACCTGGTGGGGTTTGATGCTAATTTTCGTGGTCACCTTGGCTGCGCTTGAGGAAGTGGCCGGCGCTGCCAAGAGCGAATTTCCCTGATGATGGATGAGGAATCAGAGCAGAAAATAAATAAATATCAGCAACACCTTTTCTTTTTCCTGCTTTTCTGGCAGATTGGTGTCATCCAAGGTCACACATTTGGGTGCTGGAAGTGCAGCCAGAGCTCGGTGCTTTCAAATCATGTTTTAGTCAGAGCAGCTTCTTTAAGGGCTGGGTTTAAAAAATAAAGATTAAAGTAGAGATTCCCCAAAAACAAATTCCTGTTCATTAATTTTCAGCAATAATTGTCTTCTCTCCTTGTGTTCAGGCTTGGCAGAAGCTCCCCAGTGGGACAGTGGAAGGTGCCCTGCCCATGGAAGGGGTGGAATGAGATGATCCTTAAGCTCCCTTCCAACCCAAACCATTCCAGGGCCCTGCAAGAATTCCTTGTTTTCCTCCCAAAGCCGCTCCTGCATCCTCCACATCAGGTACTGACCCCTCTGTACTTGATTTTCTCTATTCTGTCCGTGGAAATAAACGGAGAAAAAGGAGGATTTTTGGACAAAACGCTACAAATCTCAACGGGCAGGGAAGTTTTGTTCCCCTCAGCAGTTTTGGGGCACAGCCTGAGCCAGGCTCGGCTGGAAGGGAGGGAGAAGCCGATCCCAGAACAGCCCCGGGCAGGGGAGGATGGATTCGGGACTGTAAACCCTGGGAATTGCAGCCATTCCCACCTTTTTCTGATTTCTTTTCGTTATCCCGGGCAGGACTTTAGGAGGAATAATGTTTTCGGGCACACGGTGCTGCAGTGATGGGACGCAGAGCATGGGATGAGCTGGTTTCTGTGTGTTCCCCCCACGAAAAAAGGGTGAAAATTAAAAATCTTTGGTAAATTAATCTGAAAAAGACCTGGGAGAAAACAGGCAGGAGGTTCCTGAAGTGAGTGCTGATCCTACAGGCTCTGAGGACAGCGAGTGTCACTCCTGCCTCTCCAAGCTGGTGCTAATTCCTGGGGAAAAAAGGGGAAAAATCAGGAAATTCCACTGTAAAACCCCACGAGTTTCATTTGTGTGGAACTCCAGCCATTCTGCAGGTTTGGAGACAGCCTGGAAAGATTTCAGGATTGGGGGATTGTATTGTTTGGGGTTTTTTTGTTGTTTTTGTTTTGTTTGTTTGTTTCTTATTTTTTATTTCTTATTTTTTTATTTCTATCTCCCTCTCCAAAAAGGAAGGAAGAAGTTGTGTGAGGTGACAGCAATGCCACAACCCCAGAGGGAGGAGGACAGAGCTGGCGTGAGGTGAGGGAGGGATGGAACAAACGGAATTTATGGCAACCTTTGGAAAAATGATAAATGGAAGCTGTAATTTTATTGGGAAAGGGGAGCAGAGCACGGGTGAGGGAACAAAATAATCAAAAAAGCATAAATTAGAAATGGGGTTTGACAGGAGCACACAGAGCTTTTGGCTCGTGGACAGGGGGAGTTTCTCCTGCAGTAAGACGCAGGGAAATGCACGGGAATTACCTGCAGGAAGGTTTTCTGGGAAGTCACTTTGGGGGGAAATTCTCATTTTGTCACGGTTCCATGGGGCTTCCCAGAGCTCCCAAACCCATCCTGGAGCAGCCTGGGGGAGTGGAAGGTGCAGGAATGAGATGAGCTCCAGGCTCCCTCCCATCCCACACCATTCCCTGCTCGGAGCAGGAGCATTCCCGAGGGTTCCATGGTCTCCATCCCACAGCATTCCCTGCTCGGAGCAGGAGCATTCCCGAGGGTTCCATGGTCTCCCTCCCATCCCACACCATTCCCTGCTCGGAGGGGCAGCATTCCCGAGGGTTCCACGGCTCTCCCTCCCATCCCACACCATTCCCTGCTCGGAGGGGCAGCATTCCCGAGGGTTCCATGGGCACCGTGGGCAGGGAGTGACTCCTGTGCAGGAGCAGCAGGAACGGGAATGCCCTGAGCATCTCTCCAGGACATATTCCACCCCACTTCTCACCCCCAGCCTGACCAAGCCTTTCCTGAGCGCGTTTTTCCCTAAACCCGCGGGATTTTTTAGCTTTGAATCCCCCTGCAAATCCCTTTTGATGGCAGAAACGAGCCGGATTTCCCTGGGAATTGTCCTGTGGATTAGTTCAGCAAAGTGCCTGAGCCCTGAGCTCCCGGAGCCCGAGCAGCCTCGGGGTCTCGGTGGGGCAGAGCAGGAGGAGCTGTGGAAGGCAGGGATGGAGCAGATGTTGAGTGCAGGGAGAACACCGGGAGCCTGGGAGGATAAATCTGAAAAATTAACACGTGGGAGGCCGCAAAAAGGAGCAATGTGTTTTGGTAATCACCGGGAAGTGCCGACCCCTCCTCCCGCAGCTCCCAAACCTCGGGCTCCGGGCAGATGTCACTCAGCCCCTGATTAACACGTTACCGAATTTCTGCCGGCGTTTAATAAAAGTTTTACGTAACATGCAGGTAATTGCTTCCAAATGGCAGGGGAACAATGTGGCCCTCTGTGCATGGCATTGTTTCAGATCGGGTGAAAACTCCTCTTGTTGCCTCCACATCAGGGAAAATCCCCCAGCCAAGACCCCGCAGCTGCTTTTGCAGCCGCTCCAGAGACAAAGGAACGCCCTGGGAAGAGCAGAGCCTTCAGTCCGGGAATATTCGTGCCCTTCAGATGTCCTCGTGAAGGGAGCCTGCAAAAAAACGGGGAGATGCTGGAGCATGGAGCAGCAGGCAGAGGGGGAATGGATTTAAAGTGCCCGAGGGCAGGGCTAGATGGGATATTGGGATACAGGAATTCCTCCCTGGGAGGGTGGGAGGCCCTGGCACAGATTCCCAGAGGAGCTGTGGCTGTCCCTTGATCCCTGGAAGTGCCCAAGGCCAGGCTGGACAGAGCTTGGAGTAACCTGGGATGTGGAAGGTGTCCCTGCCCAGGGCAGGGATGGGACAGATGGGCTTTGAGGTCTGGTCCATCGTGGGACTCCTGGAGANGGGAACAGCCTGGCACGAGGGCTTTGCCTCGCTCCACATCTCTGTGCTGAAAAGCAGCACCTGCTAAGATGAAACCCTGTGGCTCCTTCCCCCTTCTCCAAGGCAAACACAGACAGTTCCATTCCCACTCCCAAGAAATCCATCTCCCAGAATTTCCCTGGCTTTGTGTGTGCTTTGTTTCATCCAGTGCCGCGGAGCTTGGACGCCTTTTCCATCTCACATTGAGCTTTGGATCTGCCTCTTTTCCTCTCCTGCCTCCATAAAGAATAACAGTGGCCCTTGCTGTGTTTTCCCTGGATCATGGGCTGCTGGAAGCCAAAGGGAAGCTTTGGAGGAGGAGGAGGGCAGGAGGATCCTTTTCCCCAGCAGAGCTGCAGGCTGGGCTCTTTGGCCTCCTCAAGCCTTCATGGTGAGCAGCAAATTGTCCTATAAAAATTCTCCTCTTGAGTTTTATTTTGCTAAAGAGCAAGGCCCAGCTTGGAAGTTTGGGATTTGAATGTCCTACTTTTTAACTGGACAGCAAATCTAAGAGAAAAGGGCTGAAATTCAGTGGGTACTTCCTCTCCCTGAAAACAGAAGGGAAATCAGGACCTCATGTTCAGACCAAGAGGGAAGAAAGGCTGGGGAGACACCTGAGCATCCCCCTTTTCACTCCTTTTTCCCTTCTTTCCTATTCCAGCCTGGCTCTGTGGACAATATCCAGGGAAATGTGTGTTTGGGGCTCCCTGAGACACCTCAAAAAAATCTCCAGAGGTTGGAATGACACAGATCTTCCCATTTTACCCTGATTATAAATAAGGTGCTAAGCAGAAATTTCTTTCAGAAAGGAATTTCTTCATCTTTCAACCTCCAGGCTCTGGTTCCCAATGCTCCAGCTTGGATTATCTCCTAAAAAGGAAGCATCAAACCACACCTTCCTTTCCCTGTCGGATCCATGGTGCTTTCCAATGACCTTGGGAATGCTGAGTAACCTGGGACAGTGGAACAGTTCCTGGCTGGAACAGGGTGATTTTTAAGGTCCCTTCCAACCCCAACCATGCCAGGATGCTATGCTGGAACCATTGGGCAATATTTTGCCTTTGGGCCTTGAGTTGGAAGTCCCTGGGGTTTTAAGGGATTCGAAATCTCTGCCTGAGATTTGTGGTTGGTGCCACTCTCTGAGCTGAGAGCTTTGAGCTGCAGTTATCCAGAGAAGCTTTCCTGGGATCTGAGGCACCTGGGAGCCTGTTCCCAACAATATCCTTCCCAGCTGGCCCTCCATGGCCAGGCAAACCCCATCCCCTCTGATTCCCTTAAACACATCAGCCTCTCCCAGTCTTGGGCTGCGAATCTGCCCCAAAGCGGGGCCAAAACTGCTCTGACTTTGGTTTTCTCAGTGGCAAAGTTAGAGCTGCAAATCCAGGGTGGAGGATTTGGGATGGGCAGGGCTGGGAACAGCATCCTCATGGCCACAGGAGCATCTTCAGCTGCACAGAGCATCGAGACAAATGAACTGGAGGAAGCGTTTTCTCTGCCGAGGGCTCTCACCCGCGAGCTCCCTGCTCCAGCAGGGGTCAAGAGTTGAAAAATGAAGAAGAAAGGAAAAGGGATAGAAAGATCCATCTTCCCTCATGAAATCCCCAGAGCAGGGGGCATTTGGAAGTCATTTTTCATCGGGTTGAGAGCTGTTTCTGGCCCTTTAGCAGACATTATTTTCTCCTCAAACCTCATAGATTTGGCTGTTGGGAAGTGTTTCCCCCATCCTCACGGGTGTTGGAAGAGCAGATTTACCCCGGGTGCAGGGCTGAACTTCCACACTCTGGTTTGTGTTTTGGGCTAAGACGGGGTCAAATTCCCACTGCAAAATTGCTCTGTTCCTCGAAATTCCAAGATTTTAAAGGCATTGGGGCTCAGATGGAAAGAGAAATGAGTGGTTTGGATTTGCTGGGGTTCATGCACAGGGAGGGCTCTGATAAAACCCATGCAGGGAGAGGCAGGAGAGATTCAGCCTGGCTAAAGGAAATCTAAATAAAATTCCTTTCTGGAAAGAAGTCAAGAAAATTATTTTCTTTCTGTGTTTCTGTCTCTCTTCTTCTGGCTTATAAAAACACCTTGGCTGGGATATTCCACCAGCTCTGCCTTTTATGAAAAACCCCTGCTCAGGCTGTGCAGATTTCACGCTGTTCCATGAAAGTAAAATTTTATGACTAGAAGCTGAAATTAGGAAGGAACTTTTTTGCTGTTGTTTGTTGTCGTTGTCATGGCTTGGATTTTGTTGGTAGCCAGGAGAGTTTATTTATTTCTGCTTTTTCTACAGCACAGCCAGGTCTGAGCTCTCCAGGGTTTTTTGGGATGCTGCTCCAAACAGGTGCTGATGGTGAGAAGCTGAGCAAGGGGTGGTGATGCCTTCCCTGGAGCAGGAAGGGTTCTGTGGCCCTCTGAGGACAGATGTGTGGGAGAGCAAACATCCCACTGCAGGGGACACAGGTGAGGGCCTGGAGCAGCCTCATGGGGTGACAAAGTGACTGTGACAAAGTGGGAGTTATTCCCTCCTCCCCTCTGGAAACCCAGAGCCTGTGGATCACAGCTTGCTCTGAGCTCCCATCCAACACCAGCTGCTTCTTGGCTGGCGAGTGCCAGCAGGCTTTTTCTGCCATTTCTCACTTGAAATGGAGCACTTCTGGTTTTCCATTAATTCCTCCTCCTCTGCTAAAAAAATCCTATGGAAAGGAGGAAAAAACCCCATTCTAAGAGGTCACTTGGTCCTTCTTTACTGGGTGAGCTCCAGTGACCCTGAGGGGCTGTGACATCTGAAGGGGTTAAGGAAGAGTTGCTCAGGGTTAGATGAAAGTGAGAGCTGTTCGTTCCAGTGTTGGTTCCTCCTGCTTTCCATCTCCAGGATCCACCCCTGCATCCCCTGGGACAATTCAGAGCCCCCTAGTTGGTGAGAACAGCAACCTGGGACCATCCACCCACCGCAGCTGTGACTCCAGGCTGGGCTCCTCTCCCTGCCCAGAGCAGCACCCCAAGGGTTTGCAGGGCATGGATCTGCTCTCCCTGCTCCAGAGACACCCTGGTTGGGATGGGGGATGCAGGCCAAGCCCCGAGCCCTTCCTTTCCTCCCAGCCCAAATGTCTGTGCATCCTCGGCAGATTTACAGGGCAGCCGTGAGTATTTCCCCAGCTCTTTGTTAATAATGCAGCCAGAAAAGGGGCAGCCTTTCTTTCCAGGGCCTCTCCAAGCCCAGGATAATCCCAGGAGGGATTTGGCTGCCCCCAACAGAGGGTTTTGTGGTGGGCAGTGCTTTACAGCCCCTTTGTTGGAGCAGGGCTGTTCCCCCAGCATCAAATGGAGGCTCCGGGATGGGCTCCCCATAAATCTTCCCCCTCTCATCCTTCCCTTCCCACCCTTTGCAAACTGGGGGAAGCTGGAAGGGCAGACTGGACAAAGGTTTAACCCTTTGTGCTTTGGGGGAATCTCCTTGGGAGCAGAAGAGGCCGTGGGTGGAAGGAGAAGCAGGTTTGGGTTGTGCTCAGCAATTAAATCCCAGAGGCAGATCAAGAAGCTC
>VYZP01014219.1:0-72256 GCA_013400635.1 Hypocryptadius cinnamomeus
CTTTAAGGCATTTACAGCATGGTGTGGCAAATCTGATAGGCCAATAAATGCTTTTGATGTATTGTAATAAAGAAATAGTTTGCTTCTGATTGTGATGGCATGAATTATAACATCTGTGTTGTCTCACCCTTCTCATGAGACTGAAAATTGAATAAAACTTTTTAAAACACCTCTCAGTTACCCCATCTCTGAGTCAGAAAAAAGGCTTAATCCAACACTGCCCTTCAGGGCTCCTGCAGAAAGGATTGTGCTCTGCTGTTACTGGTTTAAATTCAATAATCCCTCAATCCCACTTCACTTAGGATTCTAGAAGTTGTGAAAGGTGAAAAGCAGTGTTTGCATGCACAAACAAGTCAAATGACATGGATATTAATTAACCTTGCATATTAGCTTAGCCCTCAGAGACCTTCATGGCTCTCACTTGCTCCTGGCATCAGCCTGGCCAGCTGGATCCACAAATGAGGGAGGGATCAGTGCAGAGCAATTAAATATTCCCACATCTGCTGTTGCCAGGGCTCCACTACAAACAGTTACATTTTTACCAAAATCAGCTTGGTGTGCCACCTACCTGGGATTTTCTGGGTTTTGCCCTCAAGAACCTGAGGCACCCTGTGGCCCAGAGCTGTGGGATGGGGTGGGAGCTGCACCAGGTACAGGTGAGAAGGGGGATTTGCCAAGGTGCAGTCCTGTGAGCTAAACTGGGCTTTCACTTTTAACTGAGATGTTAATCTGCCACCCAGATCCCACTTCAGACATGAGCTGTCACTACCAACCATAATTTCATGTTCTTTCTCATGCTTACTTCATCCTTGGAAAAAAAATTAGAAAATTTAAAAGATTCTGCAAACATGATTTGAGTGAGGCAAACCTGATTTCCATAGTGAAAGTTTTTTCTGTTCTCCTTTCTCCTGAGCAGGCCCAGGGCAGTTTCTCCTGGGCTTTGCAGAGGTGGCATCTCTCCAGCAATAACTGGACACACTGAACTGGTCCCTCAGTAACCCTGGCACTGCTCCTCCCCAGCTCACACCAGCACTTCTGCATGTGGGTTTGATTTTTGGGGTTTTTTTTGTTTATTTGGGTCTTTGGTGGGTTTTTTTGGGGGGTGGGGAGGTAATTTAATGTCCTTTTTTTGTTATTGTTGGCTTTTTTTCTTGTTGTTGTTGGTTTTTGGGTTTTTTGTTTGGGATTTTTGTTTTAATTTATTTTGGGCTTTGGTTTTGGCTTTTTTTTTGTTGTTGTTGTTTTTGCTTTTGTCTATGGCTATTTTAGCATCTCTCACACAGCACTAATTATGACAGCAACCATTCACAGAAGATTACCATATCTTCCAAAGATTTTGGTTACCTCACTTGGTTTGGTCTGCTCACTTGCAGCCAGGGTAAAAATATCTCCCACTGTCCCATCCAGGCTCAGCTTCCTCATTCCAGAGTACACAATTCACTCCCATTTCACTCCCCCTGCGTATTTCTGTCCATCTCCTACATCCTCTTAAAAAGCCACAAGCACACAAGCAATTTAGCTTGGGGAAAAAATAAGTGATAAATAGGAATAAAATAGCCAACTGCAGACATGAGATCCACAATGTGTTTGTCATTTAGATTTAATCAAAATGTTAATAGGCATTCAATGTTATTTGAGAATTTCAGATGTATTTAATATGAGAGGATTTGCATATCTACCACTGAGTTTTTAATCCTTGATAAATGTGTAGAATAATCAATTATTCAATGAACATACAAGAGTTGGCTGATTAAATCTCAATTATAAAGGCAAGTCTTACCCACTCTATTTATTATGACTGTTCTCTCAGCATTGCCTAATTAAGCCATATTTGATAATGGGGTGAAAAACATTTATTGCAGATATTGTGGCTCTGTAATTGATGCATATCTGTGGCCTGGCTGTTAAGCCCTAATAAATACATTTTAAACAGCTAATTATTTAATTAACAACGCTCTTCCAAGCTCAGTATAAACCATTCTGCAGCCCTGCCATGAAAGCCCTGCCAGCAATGAAAGCCCTGGAAGCTGCTGCAATGTTTTCACCCCTCTCTCCACGTGCCAGAGCTCCCAGCTCTGCCTCCAGTGCTTTGAAAAGAGGCTCCACCACACGGGTTGGGATCTACCAGTCCAAACTGGTCTCTGCAGCATGAACATTGACACCTGAACTGGTGTTTGTCTGTCACAGCTCAGGGAGAGGAATAGGCACTAGCAGGGGATGCTGTGGTTTTGTTTGTAGGACACATCCATATCCTTTTATTTATCATTTACTTCTTTAATCTTGTGCTGCCGACATCCTGCTCCTCCAGCGGCCTCACAGCACTCCCACCTTGAAGACAGCTGAAGGTCAGCAAGATGAAAGCCCAGCTCAATGATATTACATGTTCAGTCACATCTTCTGAACTTTATTTTCTCACCCATTTCTTGAAAGGTTGACAAAACCTTCCAAGTCAAGCTATTTCCAGTCACTGCTTGGCCCAAGAGGCAGCTCTGTGCTGGTCCCCACTTCAATTAACTCCAATTAACAAAGACAGGCAAAAGCACAAGAGCTTTATAACTCTTCCATGGCAGGAGCCATTTTGCAGGAGATTTTGGACACCACCAGGTGAAACTAAACTACAGTTTAGTTTCAGCTCCCAGTTCAGCAACTGCAGATGTTCAAAAAAGAAAAGCACCACAGTTTGCCCAAGATTTGTTTGCCTGAGCTATGAGAATTTAACTCCTCTTGCTTGCTGAGACTCTGGTACCAGAAAATCACAGAATTCACAGAATTCACAGAATCACTGGGTTGGAAGAAACCTTCAAGATCATCGAGTCCAACCCAGCCCCAACACCTCAGCTAAACCCTGGCACCCAGTGCCACATCCAGGCTTTGTTAAACACACCCAGGGATGGTGACTCCACCACCTCCCCGGGCAGCCATTCCAGAACTTTATCACCCTTTCTGTGAAAAACTTCTTCCTGATATCCAACCTTGGTATTTCCCTTGGTGTAGTGTAAGATCTACCACAGAAACAGAGGGAAAGGGAAAGGGTCTATGTGAACCCTTCCTAAATAAACACACACATCCACAGCACCAGCTCCCAAATATACAGAGCAGGCAGGCTGGAAGGAGATTTCAGGGCACTGCTGAAGCTCAGCAGCTCTGTGACTCTCTGCTGCTTTTCTGCAGGGTTTGAAGATGTGCAGTTTAGGCTACTAAGCCACTGTCTTTTCCTGTGATTTAAAATGATCATTGCTCTAAGTTTTCATTTTCTTCAGATCAAATCATTCAACCTGCTCTAACTTCCCAGCATTATGAACACTTGCCCAGCTCATATTTTTTTAAATGTGTTTGCTAATCCAAAGCAGGATTTGCTAATGCAAACCTGGTGGGACATAATTGCAGCACACACCAACACAAGTAGAAGTGAGAAGGATTTTTGCTAAGAACTACAGAAACAAACCCAAAGTTCCTCAGAGAGCTGGCAGAGCAAGCCTGCTGCCTTTCCCAGGCAGGATTCCTCCTAGCAAGGGATCTTGCAAAATACCATAATTGAATTATCCATCTGTTTATTATCAGGGAATTATCTGCTTCAGGGTTTTCTTCCCCTAGAAGCCAGAAATGGTGAAAATTTGCAAAAAAAAATCAAATAAATCTGAAAAGCTGAACGTAAAGCACCACAGTCAGCCCCAGCCAAAGCCTGTTTGGGACCAGAGAAAGTTTAATTGCATTTGGTCTTTAGGAAAAAAACACTGACAACCCCAATATCCCACAGAGTTACCCATGTCACTGTCCAGTCACTCTGGTGCCTCTTGGTCTCCTTTGGGCCACCAAAGGGCACAAGAGGCAACAACAATCTGAGCCCCTTGAACACAGGGATGCTGTGACTTCCTCTTCGAGTCAAACATCCTGGTGTATCTGTTAGTGAGGGATCCTCCTCAGGAGTTCTGCATGCTCCTTTATAAGGTAATTATAAGTAAATTATACTTATAAATTATTAAGTAATTACAATTTGAATGTAATTTTGACCCCAAACCATTTTTAATCCCACAGAATATTAAGTACCAACTTCCATCTAACAGCCACTGGCATTCCCTTTTCCTCCAGCTATAAGAAACCTTAAAGTAACAACTCTGCTCTTCTCTCTCCTCAACCAGCCAGGCTGGTAAACTGGACCCAGAAGTTCCAGCCACAGCACCCCAAATATTGCCATCTTCTCAATAAATTTGGAACCATCTAACCCAGGTTTGATGGCAGCAAGCAGCACACTGGCCTTGCAGAGGATGGCAAACACCCACAGTCTCTTTAAGCAGCCAGTCAGGTGCTTCAAAGTCTCTGAAAAACCAGGCAAATGTAACAAATCAAACCAGAACTGTGTGTGTAAAAACCAGTGCTGAATATTGATGGTTTAAAACTCAGTCCAAACTGGCCCAGTAGTTTGTTTTTTCACAGTATCTCAGAAAGAATCACTTTAAGGACAATACTCCCCTATTTTTATCTTGGGGGAGGGTGTGGAAACTATTTCACACTGAGGCTAAATGCAGACCCTTTGGGGTAAGGCAGATATTGAATGGAAATACAGCTACCTGCATCCTCCACCCACAGCTGATGGGGAGATGGCAGGGATTCCTCTGGAGTGGGATCACCCGTGTGCAGCTCTGAGCTGCTTTTTCCTGGGAGGAAGAGTCAAAGCTGAAGATTTATCATTAGGACTTATCTTCAAAAGAATTTTAATGAAGCAGAAATCCTAAATGGAGAAAATTAAAGAGCCTCCTGTTTTATCCCTGTATCTAAAACCTGTAGGCAACATGAAAGTCACTGAAATATTTCTAAGGCTGAATAATACAAAATGTACAGATGAAAATCTTCCTCTGATGAATATTTGATAGGAATAGTCTCAGCATGGAATGTGGAGATCACCTTCACTCCCACACACATCTGTGTGTACATGCAGAAAGCTCTAAAGGCTGAGACACTACCCAAGAGTCTAAAATTAAGAGATTTTGCCATGCAAAAGCACAACCATCAGCTTCTGTGCTCCTTTGCCAGCCAGGGAGCACAAACTCCTCCTCACTGTGGTTCTCATCAGTCTCTCCCTTCACGCTGTTCCCCTTTCAAGCCCCTCCACATGCAGCATTTCCAGGTTCTATCATAAAACATCATTCCTAAAGCAGTTCATTCAGCACAAACTGACATCAAGAATATCCCTCTCACAACAACTCTTTTGTGTGGCTGCATCAGCTCCACACCAGATTTACTGCCAGTCCCTCTCCTCAAGGTTCCTGACCTAGGCTAGACCCCAGGGCTGAGATGAGCCAAGGAAAGGGAGCAGCTTTGTTTTCCTGGCACTCCTGGGGACAGGCTGAGGTGTGAGCACAGCTCAGTATCAGCTCAGACGAGTTACAAGGGAATTAAACTCGAGCACAGACTGTGAATGATGCCACCAGCAGGAGGCTTCAGGGACAGATCAGGCACATACTTCACTCCTAGGATGGGCTGGATGTAGACACGGAATTATTTTGTGAGCTGGAGTTGTGCAAGTCCTTTCTAGACCTTGCTGGCCCTACCCCATTGTTGGTTCTCTTGCTTCCTTTCTGCCAGGGTCGGGATTAAATGCAGGAGATGGTATTTCTTGTTTAGACTTAGATGTCTATTAGTTCTTATCTATGTTACAGTCTTACAAACTGAGTTAGCACTTCACAAACAAGGTAGGAAATGGAGCCCTCTCTACAAGGTCTTTGAAGGATAAACTGTCCAATTAAGAAATGACACCTCAATTATTTTTACTTTGAACGCAATAACCAACCACCCGTGCCCTCAATGAGGACTTTTTTATCCAATTGCACAAAACCACCCAAACCCATGGAGAAGAAGGTGAAGAAGAAGGACCAGCCTCCACCCTAAAACCTCCATCTTGCTTTATACATATTACTACATTCTAAACCCTTAAACTCCAAGTTTTCCCCCTGTGATATTACCACTTCTAGTCAAACTCCACACCCACAATCCCAGTTCTGTCATTCCATTTTGGGAGTCTTCTCCACGGCCTCAGGTCAAATGCAGTGCTCTCTTGGGGGTCAGTGCCTGTCAGCACAGAAAGTCTGAAATTCTCAGTGACCAGGGTTCCAACAGCCCATGACTCTGCTTTTACATCCTTCCTGGTGCTTCTTCCCACCCTTTAGGAATTGTCTGTGTCTTTCTCCATTCTCCCAAAATGGCCCATTTTTAACAATCCAGGGAGTTCCCTCCCTCATTAATGGGTATTCCCAGAGGTGTGGCAGGTGGTGTCTAATCTAAGCATAGGAACAGATATTAATAAAAGCCTTTAGACTATTGCACCATTATACACCACTTTGTGGTCACATGTTTTTCTGTTGGGCATTGATGCCAACTCCTGCTGCAGTATTCATCATTAAAAATCTTTTCAATGTGCTTTCACTGATGTAAAAAAAAGATATTTGAGGCCACAGAGCACTAAGTACAGATTTCCTTCTTTTTGACTGGTATTTGCTTTTCCTTTAGCTGAAAATAGTGTCAGACTCACAACCCTTCTCCTCCTTTCCCCTCAATTGGCTAGGATGTTTGACAGTGCTAAAGGCAGATTTAACCACAATCTGATGTACTAAGTTGAAGTACCTCAGAGCTAACAGTTGTTATACTTGTGGTTTTCAAAGACACAACCCATTTTCATGCAAAGGAAACAAAAAAAGACACAAAAGCAGGGAGGAGTAGCCCAAAAAAGAAAAAATGCAGCTTGTAAGTCTTACAAACTAAACTTGCTTCTGAGGAAATACGCTGCCAGCACAAATATTAAGGAAAACTTCACAATGAAGAGCTGAGTTTTTGAGGCATTGCATGTGCCTGCCTTTTTATTTAAAGACTTTCAACATAGTTGAAAAGGCCACAGTTATCCTGGGGGCTTCATTTAGGCCCCTGTTAGACAAAGGGCAGCCACTGAGACAGAAAGTTCTGTCTGGGGGTGGATGCCAGGTGATGTACAAGGTGTAACTAAACCACAGCAGAGCTGCAAAAGGTTGTGACATCCCCTCCTTCACTTGCTGGCCTGGCTGAGGGCTGAGAGCACTTCCATGATGCCTTGTGAAGGCTGAGCTAGAACAGAGGCTGGACAAAGCTAAAGAATAAAGCAGGGATTTATTCAAAGGCCTCCATGGATCCACCTTGGGCAGCACAAGAGCCCAGCCAGGGCTGCACCCAAGATGAACCAAAATGGTCCCAAAATGCACGAGCGCTCATGGGGTCTCTCCCTGTGATCAGCTCTGCTCCAACTGCAGATTGGAGTTCATTGGCCAATTCCAGCTTTAGCTCATGAAGTCCCATCCTTCCTGTTTTTCTCTCTTCAGCCCACATTGTTTATGCTCTTGGGCCTGAGATTTGGATCATTTGTCCTTGGTCCCCAGCTAGAGCAGGAATTGTTTTGTCTCCCTACTCTGTGCAGAGAGTTCACCATCCCCTAACGTGAAGCCCAGACCCACACACTAAAGCAGCACAGAATCTGAAAAATATAAAAGCCAAAACCTGAGGCATCATCCAGAGTGAACACAAGACCAGCTCGGGCTGCTGGGTGTCCTGGGGACACTGGGAGCACCCAGCACCTCCTTCCCCAAAACACTGCCCCTCCCTCAGAGCGGGGTAACCCTGCACTCGCTGCCTCCTGCCTGCAGCCCGAGGATGCCTCTGTGAACATCTCCCTCTCTTTCCAGGATGTCTGGCCATTATTAGTAATTTGGATTCACAGATTCACCTGCCCACAGAGCTCTTCTTTTACACATTTACCACACAGAGCTGGGTTGTTTTTCTGAGACCAAGCTTCTGCTGGAGGGCAGCAGTGGTGCTCCATGCACCCATATCAGCAGGGACTGCCCCGGGAGCAGCTCCCTCAAAAACCTAGCTGTTTTCTCTAACCTAGAGAGTATTGTATCTGTATTTCTGTATATCAGTATTTCTAACCTAGAGCTGTAGAACCTGCAGTTCCCAGAACACACAAAAACCAACCAATAATCCATTATTCAATGAACATACAAGAGTTGGCTGATTAAATCTCAACTATAAAGACAAGTCTTAATTTATTATGACTGTTCTCCCAGCATTGCCTAATTAAGCCATATTTGATTATGGGGTGAAAAACATTTATTGCAGACATTATGGCTCTGTAATTGATGTGTATCTGTGGCCTAGCTGTTAAGCCATAATAAATAGTACAGAACTACACAATGACTGTGAACAGCTTTTCTAACACAGCTGTACCTGCAACAAGACTAAAAGAGCACTTCTCTAAAAATCCTGCCAAGTGGTCAGCCAGAGCAACCTCCTCTCTTCCTGCTCCTGTTTTACATCGTGGCTCCCTGAGTGCCTTAGGAAACCTCAGCTGCACCTCACTATCTGGCCATCTAAACTGCAGAGAACCTAAAGTGGGGAATTCATTTCCTGCCACCTGCTGATGTGAAATGGCCTGTATACCCAGCTGTGTCATGTGAGAACATCAGAATCACTTAAAGAGGATTATATGTACAGCTGAGCAGCCTTAAAATTTACTGGGGAAAACTTACTCCCAACAGCAAGGAATCTTTCAATCAGAAAGGGACATTTCAGAATGATAATATGTTGTCCAAGCAGATACAAATACTTTGTGGGTAGGTTCAAAGTGAAGAGCATTTCAAGAATATATCAGCATTTTAGGAGGAACCTTGGTAGGCACCAGCTGGGCCACCAAAAGCTGATAGAGTTCATAGCAGCTCGTGTCACATCACATTTCAGGGGGACTGGGGGCAGCAAATCAATGCTGCAGAAAAGTAATTGCACAGCTCTTACATGAGCTGAGTAGTGGGTAACATTTTCTCTGTCCAATTACTGATCTTTTGAGCCTTGGGTTTATGCCTGAAATGCCTGGTCCTGCAAGGAATGTCCCTACTTTCCCTACAACCCTTCAAGTGTAACTGTTAAACATCTCTGAACCTAACAGACAGATAGCTCTGTGTGTGTGAGCCTGGTTTTTCCCAGCCAGTAAGCAGTTTTCAATAGCTAAAAGAGCAAATAAATCTCAAATAATAATTTAAGAAAACGCAAATAAAACAAACAAACGAACAAAAAAAACCCCAAAAAACCCCCACAAAAACAAAACAAAACAAAGAAAACAACCAAAAAACAAAACAACCCCAACCCCACAACAATAGAAAAACCTAAAATCAGAAACCAACAACCCTCTAACACATCATTTTTTGTTTACTCTGTCTCTTAGGCAGGTTTTTTATTAATGCCACAGACTGGTGGTCACCTCTCCCCGTTTTGTCCCTGCCAGACAGGAGTTCATGATTCCACAAGGCGCCAAGTACACCCACACAGCAGCTGAGGCTCATGGCTGTACCCAGCAGGCTCAGGCACTGAGCACAGCTCTGAGCTGAAGCTCAGACCATCCCAGGTGCCCCTGGATTGATTCAGGACCTGTACAAATGCCAAGTTTTGTGGCAGGCAGCGCTGCTGCATCAGGAGTTGAGCGTTGTTAACTGCATTTCTGCATGGTCTCCACACTGGGATACCTGAGATAGCCAGACAAGCTCTAACAGAGGTGTCAGGAATGATTTAATTGTGGGCAGACTTTCTGTGCCCAGAAGAAGTTGGGTTTGCAGGAGCCAGGCTGCTGCTGCTGTCTGGGCTAGCAATGCACAGAGAGGTGCGCAGGATGATGGGGAGAGATACCCAAATAAAGTGATGCAGTGCTGGAGCTGAGAAGCTCACAGGGAGTGTCAGTGGCCATAAATGTCACGTGTCAACTCTCCACTCTAAAGTCAGAGATCTAATCTGAGATAAATAAACCACAGCAAAGATAACATCTCAAATAGTATCACCTGTGACAGTCAGAGCATGGTCACTGATCATGTCTTGTGGCGACAGATGTTACAATCACCAAATACAACATGCCACTGGCACATATCAAACATCCTGCTGGAAAAAAACAAGCAAAATCAGGAAGCACTTTCTCTTATGTCTTTGTGCTAGGAAGTAGATGAGGTTTGCTTATCAAAAAATAAAATGTTTAATATGTGAAGTAATGACAGTGGTGCCAGCTCATCACTGAACAAGTTTGATTGCAATCCCTTATTGTGTCTGACCACAGGGCCTGACTTCTACCTGCTAACAACCCCTCTGCCAAGGCCAGCTGCCCTGGGGACAGCAGGGACCTGTCTCCACTGAGTGACAGAGTGGCCACAGACAGCTGTAATGATGCCTTAAGATTTCAGCCTTTATATTTTTCAGATCCTGTACTGCATTAGTGTATAACTCTAAACTCCATATGAAGTGTTGCTTAACTGCCTTCACATTTTGGTCAGACAAAAAATCCCTCCAAGCCTGAGGTCCAAGGATACCCTACAGCCTCAGCCCTGAAAACTATAAACAAAAGTGAATTGGGGAGAAACAAACTGGGGGAATGTGACTTCATTACCTGAAGCTATAATTGGACAATTAATCCCTGATATGTAAGTGAGCCAAACTTACATCTGTCTGAAATACTCATGACCATCGTCCATCTTGGGTGTAGCCCCTTGGGGAGGCTTTGTCTGCCCTCAGTGTACCAGAAGGCCCCTCAGTAAATAAATCGCTTTTATTCTCTTAACCTTGTCTGGCCTCTGTCTCTAGGTAAGCCTTGAGGGGCCACACCTGTAACAGAGCATGGTGTGACAATGACACTGACAGTGAGGGAACTGAGGGGCCACAGGCCTCAGGTACCCCTCCTGAGGTAACATGGTCTTAAGATTTTAGCCTTTATATTTTTCTAATTCTGTACTGCATTAGTGTATAACTCTAAACTCCATATGAAGTGTTGCTTAACTGCCTTCACGTTTTGGTCAGACGAAGTAATCCCTCTAGGCCTGAGGCCTGTGACAGTGACAGTGAGGGAACCGAGGGGCCNCCCACAGGCAGCTGCAGCACAGAGCACTGTGTGACAGTGACAGTGAGGGAACCGAGGGGCCACAGCTTTAACAGAGCACAGTGTGACAGTGGCAGTGACAGCAAGGGACCCCGGGGCACTGGCAGGTGGCAGCTCCGAGGTGACAGCCAGGCTGCTTTTGGGGGTGATGCTCTGCAGAAGCGCTGGCCCAGCCCTGCCGAGCACACAGCAACCACAGGCTCCTGCTAGAGCGTGCTACAGGTCCCCGTCTCAGCATGGGGACAGGCCAGACCACAGAGCAGCCCCCCTTAGCACCTCTGAACATAAATAACACCCCAGGCCCCCCTGCAGCAGGCAAGCTTTGCTGTCTCCACCGCAAAACCACGATTTTTGTCTTGAGATGTGAGAGCAGCCTGAGAGAGGCCAGCTGCAGAAAACACCTTATAAAGGAATGTAATTACTTTTATTACGGATATTTCTGCCTCTCTTTTTGTCCACTCAATTGGTGCCCCCAGGCCTGAGCATTAGGGCTTGCCATGGAATAAGAGGCACAGGAAGAAGTGCCCTTCTCTGCCTCCAGCGAAGCCCACTCAGACAATCTGCAAGCTCACCATGACCATCACGGTGAGATTTACTCACAAAAGCACCAGGAGGACAACAGCCATCCTTTCTGTGATGGAGCCCTCCTGGTCCACCTAATCCTGGACAAGTCTAAAAGTTGCAAAGCCTCAGTTTGGGCTGCTCGTTTGAGTTTCTTTGTGAGTTCTAAACCTGCTAGGAATTCTCCTCTGTTTCATCTTTTGGCTAGGACAGAAACATAAAGATCTATTTTTCCATGCTACAACTTTATTTCCAAAATGCCCTTGCAAGAAGGAGCACGTGGCTCTCTGCGTATGCTCTGTGTGAAAGGATTGTTTCTAAGTTTAGCCTTGAAAGTCATTAGGAACTGTGATTTTTTTACCTGCAGTGTGTACACACACATGCTTGATTTCTTTTTTGAAACCTTGAACTGTTCAGGGTTTTTTTAAAATTGAATAAAGAGTTTTGAGTCCAAAAGCTGTTAGAGTTTAGGCACCAACTGCCATCACTTTGAGGAGACTTCCTAGAGAGGCTTCCACTGTGAGCATTAGAAAGTTTGAGAGTAACAGAAATCTACAATGTTACAGAGTTTCTTGTATAATCTTATTTCTCAGAAATCACAACCATTTGTGCAAAATGAGATCTCTACATTGAGACTTTAAATGTCACTCACCCACAAGCTTGCTGCCACTTGTCTCTGAGCAGAGCTAATAGTACACACAAGTGGAAACCACAAGCAGTAAACTGGCCTTAGTGACTTCTTAGAAGACACTAAGAGTTGTAAGGCAATAATGTGTGGGGAAAGAGACCCCACAAACAAAGTTTCTCCTTTTTTTCTGTCCTACCAGAGCAGAGTGATAAATTCCACCACCTGAGGATGAAATAATTATTACCATTGGTAAAACATCACTTGTACAACGGCCCCCAGAATAAGCTTTTACAACTTGTGTGATTCTGCTAAGAGCAGATGGACCAAATGCCTCAGGGTGTCATGAACTGCAGAGAGGGATGAACTTAAAGGCTTTCCTAGGGAGTTACTAATTACTAATTACTGATACTAATTCAGTAAGAAGGAATGAGAGATCATCTTCCACTTGGCATGTGCAGTGTTTAGACATTATTCCCATTACAGACAGAAAGCACTGTCATAGCAGAGTGTAGCAGAGCATTTCTAATATCTCACCTGGAAATCTCTGGGGCCATGAACTTGTTTTCCAGGGAGAGTGTCAGACACATGCCAGTCAGGTGGTGCAGTCAAATACCAGCCAAAAGCAAAATAATGGTTCTTGTGAAGTACTTACACAGGAACTAGCACCATCCAGAGAGTTCATCCAACCCTACCAGCAGTTAATTGCACAGAGTGGAGTCACCTCCCACCTACAACTGGACAAATAATCTGCTTGTACCACACAGATTGTGACAACACTGTAAAATTTTAGTGTTAGGACAAAATGGTTTATTCTCTTTAGTCAGTATTTAGGCTGGTTGCTTTATTTCCATTCCTTAAATGAAAAAATTATGTAAGGTTCTTGTACACAAGACAGGGTGCTCTGGCTATATGAGAGAGTAATGTATGATGGGTAATGTATTGATTTTCTGAAAAGTAGATTAAAACCTGTTGAGACTCCAAATGAAATTGGAAAGATTTCATGCATGTTGCACAAAGCCAGTAACCAGTCACTCCTGAAGGAATTGAAATACTGTTAAAAACCATGCAAAACAACATAAATACTGTTAAATTTATACAAGCGGTGAAAGAACTCATTAACTAGTGCAGAAGCATATTAACCAAATATGTCAGATTAAAGAAATAGCACCAATGAAGCATTTTCAGTACCTCAAAGCTGTGAGAAAACCAAATCTATAAACCAGGAAAAAAACCCTGCATGTTTTCAAATTGACTGCAAGCTGACTGCTAATATAATGCAAGTTGAGGGTTACAAAGCATTCAAAAAGAAACTAAATGGTTTGGAAAACAAGTGCTTACAAAAGCTTGCATACCATGACTGGAAACAGGTTTTTTACTAACACAGGGACTTTGAGAAATCAGCAGTCAGTAGCTTGTCTTCAGCAGAGTGCTGGACATATTTTGGTCAGATCCTCTGAATTCTGTAACAGGATGCCTCCTGCATGAGTTCTTGGATGGAAAAGGAGTCACCAGCAAGAGACAGGTAGGAGAAACTGGCTCCAGACCACAAACCCAGTGTGGGTTTCAGACATGGATCATGCAGCACTCACAGCTGCTGGGAGCACACAAACACTGGATTGCAGGAGCCACTGGAGACATTCCAGTGTCCTGCAATATGTCACAAGCCACCAGAGCAGAACCTGCTTCTCTCCTGTCTCCTGCAAAACGTTTTGTGGCTCAACTGGGCTTATCAGCCTCCCTAGCACTTGAGTTCTGGCACGTCCTTGTCACACATACCTGAGTCAAGGGGTTAAAATGCTTTTTCCAGCTAAATTTGCCGGGGTCTACAGGCTCCATCAGCACTAATCCACATGTGCTGGCTGATTTCTTCAGTTCTGCAAATAACCAAAAGTATTCTTGAAGAGCCTTCCCCTTCCCAGGCACTCAGCCCAGGTCACTCCCTGCAGACCCCTGACTCATTTCAGACACTCTTTGTACCTTGCCTCTTGGAATTTCTCTGCTTCTGACCTGCTGTCCTTGCTCAGCTGCCTTGGCTTTCCCCACGCCACAGACTGTGACACTGGAGCTGCAGCCCTGCTTCCCACCTGAGCCTGCTTTGCTCCCAGCTGCAATTCCTGCCTTTTTGCCATGGATGGAGCTGGGGCATCACCAATACCCTGATACTGTTCTCACTGCTGCAGGTCCCATCCCAGCCTCAGAACTGCACTTCCCACCTCTCCCTGAAAACCATTTCCCTCTCCAGAGGCTGAGACAAGACAGAAAAAGATTCAAAGGCAACAGAATTAGCCCAGAGCAATTCTGTCTGTAACTCTGGGGGTGAAAATTTCAGTTTTTCTGCTTTCCAGGGAAGATCTGAGACAACTCTGCATCTTCAGAATGCTCCAGCCCTCTTTATTTAAAATAAAATTAATTTTATTAAATCCCCAATTATTCTCTGACACTCTGGAGCTAAATTCCCCAGCAGTTCATTCACCACTTCTTGGGTTAATAGTGCTGCCCATGAAATGGCTCAGTGTGTGTCATTTCCCCCAGAAAAGTGTTACTTCTTTTTCTTCATTTTAATTTGTTTACACCAAACCAAAAAACATCACTACTGTTTCCTTTCACAGCTTTTTTTTTAACTTCACCATTGTGGTCATGTTTGCACCGAAAGCTGATCTCAAATGTCACTATGCTCATTGTGAACCTCCCTGTGCTGGCTCTCAGGTCTTTTGCCCCTTTTTGACTAAACCTGCACCTTGTTCCAAAACTGAAAATGTGATGAAATGTGATTGACTATGGGCACCTCAGTTCCTAGGTTGGTATCTGATTTGTTGGTTCTTCCTCAGCTCTTCACCCACCCCTGAGCTAGGCTTTTCCAGGGACAAAGCCAGAATTGGTCCCAGCACCAAGTCTAGCAGAATTCAAGAAAAGTTTGGGCAATGAGACATGGAATACACAGGGTCTGAAGGGTGCTTTTCTGTTTTCCTCAGTGATTGGTTTTAAAAAGAAAAAGCTCACCTGCAAATTTTGTAATTAAAGTGGAAAACAGTTATTGTGCTGTCTAGTGGGATGCTGTTAGGGGCAGTTTATACAGAATTGTCAAAAAAGCCTTGAATCACTAGTAAAAAAAAAACCAAAACACAACAAACCACTAAAAGAAACACTCATTTATTTGCAAGATATATGAAACAGGTTTTAATATACATATGAAAATATCAAGGAACTGTACAAAACCCCAACACAAACACAATTAATCCAGGTCTGGCCATGTGAAGACAGCACCTATTTGCTCACAAGGTGAACCTGCACCACCCACCCCTCACACTGAGGGGATTTCTCCCTCAGGTCTGGTGTACAGCATTTCATGAGCAATATCTGGAGGGAAATGGGCTCTCCTGAGGGGCAGGATTGTCTTGGCAAGCTGGGATCTTGTAAGAGCTCAGCTCTGGAGAGGAATTATCCTCTGTGCCTGGCTCTGCTCCAGCTATGCACTCATCAAAGACGAACTGACCCTAATCCCTCAAAAAAAAATAAACAATCACATCAATAGGGAGAAACTCCAGTCTCAGCCTGTCCTCAGCAACCAGAGCCCCCCCCATCAGCCCTGCCCTGTACCAAGGCAATTCAGCATTCCTTCGTGAAAGTTTTTTGACTTTTCACAGTGGCCCCACCACTGCAAAACCAAAACACCCCTGGAGGAGGCTGAGCCCTTCCTCAGTCCATGTGAGTGGCTCTGACAGAGGCAGTCAACTAAAATTTAGACTTGATTTTGTTTTTGTGGGACTGTCCTGGCCTTGGAGCAGGTGAGCCCACATGGATCCAGCATTTTACCCTGACACATTTCTGAAAACTTCAAAATAGATTTCCCTGCTGTAACTCTTGAGTAGTTTTAGCTGCCTGAGCTCTTGGGCAAGGATCCACAAGAGAACTGGCATCCATGCCTGTGTGGATCCATGACAAAGTATTGATCAGACCTGTGTGCTCCTCCTGAGAATTAGCAAAGCTCAGAACCAGACCTCCCCATCCATCCCACCTTCCCAGAATGGATTATTTAGCAGAAACAAGCCCATATGTTGCATTTAGCCCCAAAATGCTGCTTTTTCACACTGAACTGCATACACGTGTCCAGGGTACCTGCATCTTGTACATTTTCTGTACATTGCAGAAAAAAAAACCCATTAAAAAAAGCAGAAACAGCATCAGAAATGAGGTTTTTCCTTCCACTGAAGAAGGAAGGTGATAGCAATTTCAGTTCAGGTGGTTAAAGCAGCTCTCAGAGATGCCTGTGAGGGGATGGTCCCAGCTGGCAGAAGTTTATTCACCTCTGGAATAGGTGTTGCTTCTGACTAGGGTGCTCCGTCTGGAGTTGTAGGACATGTCTTCATATACCACATTGGGCTTTTTCTTCTGGAAATATTTCTTCACCTGCCAAACAAAGAAAACAGCCATTCAAACCAGAGCCTGGAAAGACCCCAACCAAAGAGTCATTTTCCATCTTAGGAGTCCATCTACATCATCTGTTGGAAGAGGAAACACTTTCAAAATTCCTCTGACGACCCAGTGAGGCCTTAGAGGACCAAGTGGAAATTATCAGCTTATTTATTTAACTTTCTTTTATGAGTCTGATGCAAATTCATGAAAAGTTCCTTCAAGAGTTGGATGTAACTGTAGCTTTGACATAAATAATAAATGACAATAATAATAAATAAGGCTCATTCTTAGACTGTTACTGGTAACACAGGACACGAGGTCCCCTGGGCTTCGACAGAATGATGTTACATTGTTTTTAGCAGTGCTGGATCTACATTTGGAGGGATGAGACAGGAGCCTGTGAATCATACACTTCATTTTCAGTAATATTTATGCAGCAGAAGAATCTATCATAGACAATTTCTGGGCAATTTCTGCAGTATATGTATAGAAATAATCCCAGTGAAGGAAAAAAAATTTAATAATTTTTTTTCTGGAAAGGGACTGTTTTTTTTCTCCCAGCACAACTTTCAGACATCAAGCTATTTTATGAGTTTTTGTTGCCCTTGTGTCCCTCCAAGTTACATCTCTTACAAGCTTGCTATGTACAGCTCCAGTCCCAATTCACAAAAAAATTTTAAAAAAGCAAGGAATGCAGAACAGTGAGGGGCTTTGTTCAGAGATACACACACAACACATGGCTGTGTCAACCACACAGCTCACTCGAGGTTTGTTATCAAAAGACAATAAATGTCTCATTTACAAAGGGTCACAGAAGTATAAGACACTGTGTTAGCTGCCAAGAGTTTACAGCTGGAAGATATTAAATGGGGGCAAATAGGAGAGCAATAGGGAGCCACAATTCCTTAGGTTTATCAGATGTTTTCTTGACTCAGGTACTATCTAAAAATAATATCACTTTGTTCCACCAAACTGCCCCAGTTTTGCTGGGGTGACTGTACTTACATCCACACGGTACAAGGTGCAGCACACCAGGGCACAGAACAGCACAGCCACCACCATGAGAAGGGCATACAAATCCCAGGAGCTCTTCTCACATGCCTGCTCCACTTCTGCATTTAAAATTACAGCAGCATTGTTGTAAATACAAAGAGGCAGAATTTTGTCAGATTGAATTCTTTTCTGACCCAGAGATGGGGCAACTAAGAGGTGTTTTAAACACTTTGATTCCATTTTCAGTCTCATGGGAAGGGTGAGACAATACAGGTGTTATAATTCACACCATCACAATCAGAAGCCAACTGTTTCATAATTACAACACACTATAAGTGTTTCTATCAGCTTTTGCCACACCATGCTGTAAATGCTTTAAAGCCAATCATCT
Organism: Hypocryptadius cinnamomeus; assembly: GCA_013400635.1. Taxonomy (NCBI): domain Eukaryota; kingdom Metazoa; phylum Chordata; class Aves; order Passeriformes; family Zosteropidae; genus Hypocryptadius; species Hypocryptadius cinnamomeus. The sequence goes on from VYZP01014219.1 coordinate 17,914, forward strand.
AAAACTACCCCTCATGGGTCCTACTACCATGCATCTTTCATAGTTCTATTTCTCCAAAGTATCCAGTCTTATTTGCAAGGCCATCCTTTGAAACTTGTTTCTAGTTCCATTTCTCTCTCAGCAATGTCTGTACTATTCCATGGCATTTCTTATCTCAAGGTTTGCATACAGATGTACACGGTGTGAAGCTTCTGTCAGGCTTTGAGAATTTTCTACAAACCTATTTCACACAGAATTTTATTTTTATTCGGAAGAAAAAAATTTTACCATTTGTCCAAAAATTCAGATATCAACAGCTACAGAGCCACATTTGCCATTCCATTAGTATTCTCACTGGCATTCTCTGTGCTCTTCCAGAGGCTGGGGGTGGCTGCAGGTGGGTCAGCAAGGAGCACTCCACAAAAGCAGGTTCCACACCACTGATAGGACCACACACTCCTAATGGGAGCAGAAAATGATTTCCTGCAGTGTTGCTGCAACCCCGAGGGCTCTGAATTATCCAAGAGCCAGGCTGGTGAGAGATGCAGACAGAAGCAGGAGGATGCTGTGATATGAAATGCTCTGAGGAGAATAACGCTGGTGGAAAGGGTTTCAGCTCTCTAAAACCTCAATTAATCCATATATGAATAACACACTAATTAATAATCACAGCCCTGCTTTGTTGGGCCACTGTCATTTCTCCCACCTCACTTTACTGAGTTCTTGCCCCAGCTGTGGGTGGTGGCACAGAACAGGACCACAGGTGCTGTTGCAGACTGCAGGAAAATCCTTTGCTACCCTTAGGGCCTTTGTAAACCTTATTTTACGAAGGCCTCAGCAAAGCCCAATGCACAGGGTTAAATTGCACCAGTAAGACCAAAATCAAGCACTCTCTTGCTGGTTCTGACTTCAGCTTAGCAAATGGGTACCACACCATCCTGCAGGAAAATAAAAAATGCACCTTTGGAGCACAGAAAAATGGAACTCCCTCTTCGGAACACAGAAAAATGAAACCCCCTCTTTGCAGCCCACGCTCACAGAGTGCTCACTGTGTAACAAGGGTATGTGAGAACATCTCTGCTGTGGTCTGTGGTGCTTGAAGCAAATGCCCAAGGACTTGTTTTCTGCTCCCCAGTGTGGTCTACATTTAAACACAAGACTTGCTAGAGGGAATGGTTTCTAAAAGCCATTTATGTCATGCTAAGGTCAAAGAATTGGTGCTGAAAGTACTTAATCATACCCTAAAAGTGACAGATTGCACACAGTGAAGTATTTGTTACCTTGTTTTGACCTTTTTTTCTTTTTCTAAGCTGCAGGATCATGGCAAGGTCTGAATTCCCCTCTAGCTGTACAAGGCAGGTATAAACACGGAGTCTGTTTCTGTGTCTGAGCTCAACAGGGCACAAAGGAGCCTGAGCCCACTCTCCAAACTTTCCTAGGTTTGCCTGTCCTGACTAAAGTTCCAAAAGCTTTCTGTCCACGACACAACAACAGATATTTATGACTAAACAAGCAAAAGGGTGGTACCTTTAACCAGCACCATGGTGCCACTCGCTAAGAGCAGAGGGGAACCCTTCACCTCCTGGGCACAGACGTAATTATCACTGTCCTGTTCCTGTAGCTTGTGTAGAGTTACCACAGCTCTATTTCCTTCTCTTGAATATTCCAAGCGATTCTCAAAGGCAGGAGAAACCTGTGACACGTTGAGATTTGACACAGACAGAACTCTGCCAGGCTGCACGTGAGTCCTGAGCAAGACGAACTTCTCAACTCCAGGTGAGCTTTTCAACACACAGGTGATGCTGACAGACTGGCCTTGCTCAGGGTTGGCATGGAGTGGTGACTGATCCACAGGCCTTCTGGATTTAGCTAAAAACAGAGAGATTAGTAGTTATCACATGCTTAACACAATGCATTTTAATTGGGGAGCAAGGGGACAGAGCAGACAGAAAGAACAAACCATAGAAATGTAGATAAAATGAATTTTTAAACATGCTTTACACAGGCTTTGAGAAGAAGGATGTATTTTAGTATACCCTGGCTCAGGATCTGAAAGGAGGATTGACCAACAGGTTTAGCTGTTTGTACAGGGTCTGCATCTACCTAAAAAAATGATAAATACTGACCTCCTCTAAGGGAATACAGCCTGATCAGCATGTCCTGGAGCCATGCATCATTGCCTGCTTTCTCAAGTGAGATGAAGCTGTAGAGAGATCTGGGGGCTGTTGGTCTGGATCAAATCACACAGTGTGCCCCCCATCAATGTTGAAATGGTCTATGAGAATGGAGTGGTCATTAATGACTCACTGTCCAGCTGGGAAGACATTCCACTGCGTTCCTCTGAGGACAGGACTTGTTCCTTTGAACATTGTCATTAAAGTGGATAAGGGAGTGAGGACAGAATTGATCAGGTTTGTAAAGGGAAGGTTGTAAGCATTTCAGAGAAGAGGATCAGAATCAGGCAGAGCTCTAAAGCAACTTAATAAAATAATTTGGAGAGACAATACACAATAAACAAGATGTGATGCATTTGAGAAAACACAGCCAAGAAGTTTGAAAGAAGAAGCCCAGGGGAGGAGATGACAATCCTTCATGGATATAAATGACTATTGCTGATCAGCAGTCAATTAGATTTCACATGTGTGGGGGACAGGAAAGGAAGAAAGCCCTGTAAGCTTTGGGAAAGATGTCTCAGGTTAGAAGGACTCATTGGAAAGACAGGTACATGGAGGAATAAACTGCCAAAGAATAATGTGGACTCAACCGTCTTCTAATAAAAATTAAAAAAAAAAAAAGACAGAAAATTTTTTCCCCCAACCAAAAGCACCTGCCAAAAGAAGCACTTCTGCCCATTCAGCAGCTCCTCACTAACAAGAGAAAAAAGCCTTCACTCATCCATGCTGAACTTGCATAACCTGCCTAACACCAGCTTCCCAATTATTACCAATTTGTCATTTAAGACAAATTAGTAAAAACAAAAGAGATTTGCAAAAACAACTGCTACCAAAAAAAACCCCTCTTCGCTGTGCTAGATGTTTAAAAAGGTTTGACAGGTTGTTTTGGAAAGAGCTGTGGGACCTCACTGTTTCCAAACTGCTGCAGCAACCTGTGACTCATGTGAAAATCTGTAGCTGGAATTAATGAGTCACAAATTAATCTTCTAGGATGGTTTGGGGGTTTTTTGGTACCATACTACCTCATGTGTTTTCTTCATTGTTTCAGGGAGCAAACCCACACATTCCTTCAAATCCGTGCCTGAGCAGACACAGAGAAGGTTCTGTCAGACTCACCCTCCCACTGTGTCCTCTTCCAATCTTTGATTTAAAATACAGATCTATATTGGCTAATTTATGACATAAAAGGTGGAATTGCAATACCTTTGACCACTACTATGGTTGTCTTCCCATATACCTCTTTGGGAATGTCATTGATTTCAAACGTCTCACAGCACACGTAGATTTCAGAATCAGATTCCTGTAACCTGTGCAGGGTTATCCTGAGATTCTCCCCTTCCTTTGAACACTCGGTGCGATTAGCAAAGGCAGGATTGAAAGATGGAGGTTCCTCCTTGGGACAATATATCACATTGAATTTCTGTCTGACAGCTCTCAAGAACATCCCCACTTGATATTGTGAACCATTCATTGGGCAAATTATGTTGATGGAGTTTCCTTCCCAAGCACTGATAACATCGGTGGGATGCTCATTTCCTCCTCCTAAAAACAAGAAATGCAATTGAAATTGTAATATCAGAGCTCCTCTTGGTCTGATCGTATCAAAGTACTTTCCAAAACCAACTCCTCCACCTAAAAATAGATTCCTCCTCCTAAAAATAAGAAATGCAATTGAAATTGTAATATGAGAGCTCCTCTTGGTCTGATCATATCAAAGTACTTTCCAAAAACAACTCCTCCACCAACAGAACTGCTCTGTGAGACTGGACCTCAGTCTCCCTGTGCTGGACATGTCATTTCTTGGCTGCTCTGGCACCTGTAGTGCCTTTCATGCCCAGTGACCTGAGCAGCTCAGCACCTTCCCAAGCTTCAAAGGCCTTGGCAAAAGAGTGGCTGCTGTCACTCACACAGAAAATGTAGCTCTCTCTGTAGATTCCCAGGTAAATCCTATTAGTTTTCAAAATACAAACTTCACTAAGAGTACCCTGATAATTGGTTTCAGATCTAAAACAGAAATTCAAGAGCAAGAAAAAGAGGCAGAGAATAGAAGAAAATACACTTGTCCTTTTAAAGGGGCTTTTAATAACATTAGGGAACTGGATAATACAGATTCTCAGATTCAATGCAGGAAGAGGGCTGCAGAAGGTGTTAAGTCCAATCTGTTTAAGAAACAAAGGCATACAAATGTGGAATGAAATCCTTGGAGCTCTCCAATGACCCCAATATCCAAAGAAACTGAAGGGGGAGTATTTGTACAATGAATAGCGAGGAATAGAGAGATAAATGGGAAACACCTGAAAGAAGCTACATCAGAAGCAAGGGAAGAAAAATTAAATAGAGAGTGTTGCATGTCTAAGGCAAACATATTTTAGAAAAGGTTGGAAAAAAGGAAAGAAAAGATTGAAATGTAAGAAATGCAAGAGCATCGATGTTGTACGTACCATCCTGGGCAGGGAAGCACGGGAGGAGCAGGAGAAAGAGGGATGCATTTGGGAGACACAACATCCACAGCATTTTCAAAGGTCTTTTTAGTTGCTCCCTCAGTCTGAACAATGGGTTAAAGCCCTGAGGAAAGAGTCCCAAACCCCAGGCTGGGCTGTTGTCTGCCAGTTACTTGAGCTGTCTACTGAAAGAAGTCAGCAGAGTTTTGGTTTTGTATCACAATGATGGTGATAGAGGTGGGGGAAAACCATTTTTCTGGGAGGGGCACCTTGGCTTTCTTCACACTTAAACCACTCCCTGTTTTTCTGTTTTTCTGAGCAACCCCCAGCCCCCAGGGCAGCAGAAAGTTGTCCCACCTGCCCTCTGAAGATAACTGAGAAAAGGGCGGCTCAAATTTGCTCTTCAGAGTGCCAAAGTCAGGCAGTTGTCTCCCATCCCAGAAATGCAGGGGCTTGCTACCATCAGTTCAGTTTGTCAGGACTCCCACAGGCTTAGATTGGTGGCTGCAGATGCAAAGGTCTTGGGTTTGTAAGGAGAAAGGAGGTGAGAGATGCTCCATTACTTCAGGAAAACCCTCAATTATTATACAAGCCATATTATACAATTACACAAACCAGCAGACTTGACCTGCATCATGACAATGTGAATAATTGCCAAGCAGGAGGAGCTGGAGTTCCTTCAGCAAACAGCAGCACTCACACCCAGCTTCCCCCCAGGGCAGACCTGACCCACAAACCAGCCCACCTCACATCACCAGCAGGAGAAAGAGGATTTGACAGGAAAACTGTAGAACCCTAACAAGGTCTTTTGATCTTGTTGCTAAAAGAATCTATTTGAGGAAACATCATTACCTGAAACTTTCAGGCTTTTTCTTCTCCCTTAGCTTCATTGCAAAGCCAAGACAATAAATAATTCCAATCTTTACCAGGACAATAAAGCTTTTTCCACCATAGCAAAGTGAGAATTGAACTTGCAACCCAGAAAGCCAATTATATTCTACATGTCTACTTAACAAGTAAAAAGAGCAACAATTTCTAAGAGAAGAGATTGGCTCTAAGACAGGAGCACTTAAAGAAGACAGTGTGACCACAACACACGTTGTTTGCGACCAAGGAAGCCTTCTTGCCTCTTCCCTTCCCTTCCTCCTGTGCCTGTGGAGCCTTCCCAGCCCCCAGCTCATTCAGCTCCCCTTCCAGAGCCCCGACCAGGAGAGGAGAAAGTCCCTTGGATCCCGGAAGAAAAGCAGGATACTGGTTCCTCCCTTCTTTAAAATGTAACTAGATGTAATTAGTGCCTAATTACCTGTAATTGGATTTTCACTTTCATTTTTAGAGTGCAGGTCAGGAGTGTCACTGAACATTGACACCAGGCAAGCCCGTGCTGATGCGTGGCACAGTCCAGTAGGGAAAACATAGAAAAAGCCAATCACACTCCCAAAACTCCCAAAAACTCCCCAGGCACCTGCTCAGAAGTACCTGGGCAGTCACCATGTCCCTCTGGGTACTGCAGCAGGGATGTGAGTGACTGGATTTGAGCTCTGCTCCCCAGCCTGGCACTACCTGGCCATGCAAGAGCTCCCAGGTGTGTTGTAAGTTCAGGGCCTGTAAGCACAGGGTACAGATGAGGGTAAGAGATCTGCTGCTTTCTTCTCTCTTTTTTGGGTGGGGTTTTTTTGGGGTGGCATAAGGCAAAGCAAACGATCAAATAGATTTTAACTCTCAGCAAATGCAACACATGGTTACAACAGGGATGTGATCCTCAGAGTGCCTGACCCTCTCCTTTCCCCTCTTCCTTACTACCCCAGATATCTCCACAGATCCAGAAGACCTTTGCCTTGACTTGGCCCCTGCCTTTGGCACACAGAACACCCTTTTTTTTGTCAGCCTGTGCAAGCTGTCCCCCAGCCAGTGACATGCTGCAGTCCCTGCCCTGGGCTGCCATAAACTGCTGCTGGATCTGTGAGCAGCAATGCTTCCTCCCAGCCCACAGCTCACCCTTTCACCACTCTGCCCTCTTCCACCCTGTTTCTCAGCACAGCCTTTTTAGCAGGGATTTCACAGGGAGCCTCTGTTCCAAACAAACCTGTGCCGGTCACAGTCAGGTGGGGCTGCTGCAGATTCACAGGGACTGAAAGCAGCCCGTGGGAGCAGACATCTCACTGCTGCTGCTGGCTGGGCTGGGCTGCTGAGCTCATCCTTCCTGCCATCTGAAACAGCCTGGGATTCCTCCTGGAAAATCACCTTACTGTTAGAGAAGGAAAACATATCTACAGGGCAGTCTTCAGGTCAATCAGGTCATAAAGAAACCAAAGCCCAGTGCATGGTGTCATCTCTGAGTGCGTGGCACCAGATATCCTCTGACATGCAGATAAGGGAGAAGATACCAGTACCACTCCCTGTCACAGCAGGCACAGAGGGCTGTGACAGTGACAGGAGTCACAAACCCCCAGCCCAAGGTATCTCAGCACACAGCACCCCGTGTAGGAATTACAGCCCTTTGCCCCTGTGAATCCACACTGACCCTTTTGTTCTGGGGCATCATCTGCTGATCCTGGTTCTTCACTGCAAGTGGTCTCAAAGAACAGCCAGAAACTGGGCAAAGGAAATGCACTGCACCCCCTGTTTGTGAGCTGAAGCCCTACTGTGGCAGAACAAGGATCCCTGTGCATGCACAGCTGCACTCCCATCTCAGGGATCTCCTTAGGGAAGGTGGAAGTACCTGTGCTGGTGCTGGTAGAGCTTTCTGCATCTTTGCTGCTCTGAGCAACAGCAGTCCCTTGGCAGCTGTGAGGAACTCAGCAGGAACCCTTGAAGTTATTGCACAAGAATCCAAGTATTTCATGGAAACAGTGATGGTTATTTACTAACTCCACATCTTTTCCAAATGGACCACTGAGAAAAAGAGTTGCCCAGAAATTACATGTTCATTTTCTGAAGCATTCATTGAGCAGGTTATGCTGATGGAGTCTCCCTCCCAAGCACTGATAGATGTTCTCTTGACAGTTCACTTGCTTCACCTAAAAACAAGAAATGCAATTGAAATGGTAATATGAGAGTTCCTCTTAGTCTGATCATATCAAAGTACTTTCCAAAAACAACTCCTCCACCAACAGAACTGCTCTGTGAGATTGGACCTCAGTCTCCCTGTGCTGGACATGTCATTTCTTGGCTGCTCTGGCACCTGTAGTGCCTTTCATGCCCAGTGACCTGAGCAGCTCAGCACCTTCCCAAGCTTCAAAGGCCTTGGCAAAAGAGTGGCTGCTGTCACTCACACAGAAAATGTAGCTCTCTCTAGGTTCCCAGTATGATCCTATTGGTTCTCAAAATAAAAACTGCAAGTAAACTCAGCCTGATAACTGGAGCTGGCATCAGATCTCAATCAGGAATGTAAAGGTAAGAAAAAGTGGCAGAGAATAGAAGAAAACACACTTTTTTTTTTTAAAGAAGCATTTAATACGTAAAGGAACTGGATAATACAGATTCTCTGAAAGAGGACTGCAGAAGGTGTAAGTCCAGTCTGTAGTGAGAAAAAAAGGTATACAAATGTATAATGAGACCCTCAGAGCTCTCCAATGACCCAATAACCAAAGAAACTGAACAAGAAGCATTTGTACAATGAATAGCAAGGAACAGAGGGATCAAATCAAATGGGAAACACCTGTTCAAAGTGTTGGAGATCTCTTAAAACATTACCAGCAAGGGGATCAGTAAAATCTAAATTTGATATTGAGCACCAGCACAAGAGAGTTTGTTGCCAAGGTTCACTCTGCTACTGACTGGATGGTTAAGACACATCGAGGAAAAAACAAGCAACAAACGAAATCCAGTAAATCAAAGCAGAAATGAAGCAAGAACTGTGTGTGTGCTTGTGTTTAGCTGTGTGACAAAAGAACAGTGATTCAACAAGCATTCACATTGTTTTAGGGATTTGCTTCTCCCCTTGTTCTGCCACTGCTTTTTGCTCAACAGTCCTGATAGTAAATTAGATCCAATGCAAAAGCTGAGGATTTATTCAAATCAAGTGGGAATGGGGAATGATTTAAGGATACCAAGCACTCAATGGGATTCTTGAGGGGCTGTACTCATCTCACGCTGTCTAAACTTGCCTCATGTGTCAGGAGGATTGATACCAGAGTTCTGCTCAGCCTGGGGGAGAACAAGGTCTCTGTGACCCAATGCCATTCCTGAGAGCTGGATACAGCATCCTGCAACTCAGCCCTGCACTGGAACACACACTCACAGATGTCCTCAGCCTGCAGATGGGGGCAAAATCAAATATCTCTTCCAAACTCTTCCAGTTCAACCTACCAGCCAGCTTGTGGTGCAAAAGGCTTTGGTGAATGCAGAGATGACCTGAGAATTCAAACAATACAGACACCTGGGTGCTGCTGTGGCATTACCAAGTGAAAGCCATGCAGAGGGCATGGGAAGCATTTCAGAGCTGTTCCCACTTTGTCACAGAGAGAATTCAGCTGTTTCAGTGCTGCTGTGTCAGCCACACACCCTGGGGTGCCTGCTGTCTGCAGCCAAGCCAAGGAGAGGATGGGGACTCCTGGTGCTGCCTGTGCTGCTCACAAAGGCCTGGAGCTGCACAAGAGTCAGGGAAAGGTGTGGATGTGATGAAGGTACTTTTTGTGAAAACAGGACTACTTGGGAACACAAGGGCAGGAGTTCCCTTGGAAAATCAGTCTGTGTTCAGCTGGTTGCTGTAGGTCGTCGGAGAGGAGGAGGATGCTGCTGGCAGAGAGGTTTTCTCCCTTGTAGATGGTCATCAAGCATGTGTGAGCTTTTCTCTGTCAGAAGCCTGTTCGTCTTGCCTAGAAGCTGCAGAATTGAAAAAAAAAATAAAATCTGTGAGGCCACCAAAGAAATTGGTAGATTCCAGTTAGAATTATGAACAAAATGCCTGTATTTGTGAAGCCCTCCAGGCACCTCCCCTCTCCCATCTGCTACTGGGCCACCCCTTGCTCCACAAAGGGGGCAGCTTCAAGGCTCTGCTGTGACCCTGCCCTGGTGCTGTGACCCATCAACTTCTGCCTTAGAGGGGCTCTAGGACTGACCTGAGTCATCATTGGACATTGCACCCCAGGGCAGGACCCCAGGGCAGTCATTACTGGTAAATTTTTTACCCCTCACACCAATATATCCATTAATCTAGTGATGTAACAACAGTGAGACTGGTTTTGTGCTGCCTTTGCTGGGCTTTGCAAACACTCGTGGAACTCCTCCTGAAACAAATTGAGACTTGGAAATTTAATCCTTTGGCTCTCAGAAAGAAACAACCAACATCAGGGGATGGACTAGTTCAGTAACTGAGAGGAGGCTCAGCCTCAGGAGCCAAAAGCCCTGGAGCCAAGTGGACACAGGATGGAGGGGGAAAGCCATATGGCAGGTTCAAGGGGTGTCTGTAGAAGTCTCCACAGAGCCCATCCCACCTCTCTGCGTTCATATTGGTTTGCAAAACAAACTTCCCTCTTGGATTAATTTAGGGAATTATTCATTCTTAAATTCCACCTGGCTCTGGAGTGGGCAGGGCTGGGAGAGGGAACCACTCTCCTGAAGGCCCTGTCAGCCCATGCCTGGATGTCATGGCTGGGGCACATCCCTGCCAGGGAAGTTGCACAGCAATGCTGCAGTGTGGGACTGCTCCAAGAGCAGGATCTCATGGAGAGAAGGCTGAGCCCTGTGATTCCTTGACCCTGTCAGTGCCCCTTGTTTCAGGAGGAAGCAGTGAGGTAATTCCTCCTGTGCTTATTTTTCACAACAAAGCCATCGGATGTGCACTGTCACAGCAGCCACGGGAAGAGAGTTCATCCCAGCTGTCAGCCCAGTGAACATCATTAAGAGCTGCAGGAACAACACAATGGAGATGAGATCCAGGAGGAAAACCCTTTATGCTTGCCCCACTTCCAGGTGTGGGACCCACAGGCAACACAGAATTTGTCAGACGGTACCTTGGCGACGCCGCAGCCGCAAGAAGTAAAACATGGTGCCCCATCCTGCGCAAACCCCAACAAACAGGAATGCCAACAAGATGCCAAGGCTGTTGTTTTTGCTGGTGAGAAATTCAGAATTACCTGCAGAGTAGAAGAAAACAGAGCATCCAAGTGAAGCAAGCAGGAGTGCTAAGCCATGAGCTGCCTCGTAAGAACCACACAAAGGAACTGGCCCCATCTGATAAAGAGAGAAGGAACTGATGAATGAGAGATCAAAGAGCCTCTGGCTCATCATATTTTACAGAAGGTACCTGGTATAATGCTCACTTTATCAACATTCAAAGCAAATTCTTGTCACCCCACCACAACAGATACCTTTGAACATCAATCTTATCTGAAATAACCAACAAGTGGTGAGACCCATCCTTGATGAAGTGTTCAAATAAGGAAATCCACTTTGACTGGTTTTTAAAAACCTTTTTGTCCTAAGGAAGATGACAGGGGTTTTTACCAAGAAAGAAATTGGAATATATAAATGTCACCTTTACTTGACAAATGTCCTCTTAGTCTGGAGGCAAAGTCTCATTTAGCACTTACAGATAAGGTCAATCCTTGGGAACTTGTTGCACACCCATCATGTACCCCCTTCCCTCAGCACCCCTGTGTCTGTCACTATGTAATTACAGAACCTGAGTCTGTGGACATCTCTGTTCAGGACTGGCCATGTCCATTTGCTAAGGAAAAGTCTCTGAGATTGGTTGGCTACAGCATGTGTGGATTCAAATTATGAATGTACAGGACATCTCCCTGCTCATGTAAAACTCTGTTCACATCAAGCTGCCTGGACAAACCCCTCGCAAAGCAAAAGGCAAACACAAGAAGACATTAATCTAGAATTCCCTCACCAGCAATGGCAACTGGCAGTGCGATGTGTTTTGGACGTGACTTTTGAATGTAGCACTTCAGGTTAGGGTTGTGTTTCCAGGCAACTGCCTCTGCTTCACAGCAAACATTCTTGTCCTCAGTACTGATGTTACCTCCTCCATTTTCTGAGAAAGATGAAAGGTAAAAAAAGTTTTGATTATAAATATGGATCATGTAGAAGATCTTCAGTGAAGGGCTAAAGATGTTGAAGAGGTTAATAGATTTAAAAAGTGGATCATGTTGCACAAAATGTTGGAGATTGCTATGATTGCTACGAGTTGGAGATGTTTCATTCCCTAACAGTCCAAATCAACCATTGTCATTAGATTTCCCTCTCACCAAAGAGAGGGAATAACAAAGCATCTGTAAAAAGCTTATCATTACCTTTATGCAATAAAAATCTACTATAAATTTTTCAAGCTGCCTTTTACCCACAGGAACCAAAGAAGAGGGACAAGCAAGTAGCTTGTTGTAAGTCTCTAGCAGTAGCTGAGTAAATCTCTAAGACCCTAGAGTGCATGTCCTACCAACCCTTCATCCCACTGTGCCATTTTAGAGCTTATTCTTCTTCGAAGAGAATCTGGAAAACTCCCTCCTGCCTTTGCCTACACATCCACCCCTTCCCCTCTGAGGGGATACAGGCCTCCTTGTCTACAGCAATTTCCAGATTTCACTGTGAATGTTTCAGTGTCACCAAACATTTACACTGTAGTGACAGCATGCAGATATTTTGCAGTGGTGAGCAAAAATACAGGAGAGAAATGGTTTATTGTGGCCATAAATTAAATACAGGAGGAATGATTAGGCTAAATAAAAACCTATTAGATTAGGCTAAATAAAAGCCCTACAACCTGAGCCACCATGAAGTTTTGCCCTCGTGGAGCCACTTGCTCCATGTACTGACAGGTGTTTGAATCCCTGATTTTGGCAGTTTTGTGAGGAAGCCGGAAAGATGCTCCTGGGTGTTTATTGAATTGGACAGAGGAGCAGCACAGAGCAGCTCTTGAGGCTGGACCTGGGTGTGTTCTGGCTGAAGCAAGTGGGATTCACACATTGCAACATGGCACAGAATTTCACCATGGGAATTGCTGTTGCCAAAAAAACGCTAAAATAAAAATGTATCTTTATAAATCAGAGTAATGTGTTTATCTGAATCTCTCCTAGTGTAGTTTTAGGCACTGACAGAACTGAATTTACTTTTGTGAATTACTTTATGACTTTTTCTCACAGAAGAAACCAAATCATTCCAGTTTACTCACTCATAAGCCTTGGTGTCTGCCCACATAGAGAACAGTTCAGTTTCCTACCCAGAAATATGTTTTCCATCAGTTAATAACCAGGTTCCCAGCACAGCATACCTCTAGAATTCAGGACGCCACACCAGAGTTTTGGTGGATGAGTTCTGTCCCAGATGCCATAAATTCCTTCAAGACAGGAATTTGCTTGCTCAAAGCAAACAGTGATGTGTGATTTGTTGGTCACCAACTCAACTGTTGGAATACTATTTGTTTTGTTTCGTATTTCAGCGATTCTCTCAAAGTTTTTAAAATCGTTTCCCTCATCCTTGCACATGCAGCGTTTATAGTCCTTACAGTAGTAGACTGTCATAGTTGTGCTGCCTTGTGTCCCCTTAGCAGGGCCAGCATTGGACATGGCAATACCTAAATCAGAAAAAAACAAAGAAAAAAAGTTTTCCATCAGTTTTCTCCCTGGATGTTTACTGTTAGAGAACAAGATGGGTCTTGGTGGACAAGCTTAGTCATGGCTCTGGAGACATTGTCTGCCAATGGGCAAATTTTATACAGTATTGGGGCCAAGTCCCAGGGTAACTTTTTGGGTAGAAACATGATAGAATTCCCCCACTACTTCCACTGTTTTTTTAACTGGGAACCTGGAAGCTTGGGAGGTGAGTTGAGAGATGTTTCTCTTGCTGAGCTCCTCCAGTCTTGTCCTATTTCCTTCCCAAACTCCTTCGCACAATCCCACCAGGTGTCACTCCAACACACTGCCAGCTCCCAGGACCACTGAAGCTCAGAGCTGAGCTGCCACACTGCCCACTCTGGGTGCAGTGTCCCAGGTTTCCTCCCTCAGACCCTCCTGGGAAAGAGTCAGTCCTTTGGGAGAGGAGTCACCTCATCTGACATCAGACAGACCCAAACAGTCACCCCTCCCAAAAGAGGAGATTGTGACAGGACAAACACATCAACCTTCACCTCCTTCATTTCTCTTCTCACCTTAGAAGTTTTGTGGTCTTGGTTTTAACTGGGCACAGCTGAATTTATCCTAACAGTTCAGAGATTTTGAGCTATAGAAGAGCAAGGAAAAACACTGAGGTCCAACACAGAGACTCACTTGGATGGGGAGCAGTAAGAGCCAGGAGCAGGAAAACCAAGTGCAGGAGGTGAGGAGAATCCATGGGGCTGCCTGGGGGACTCAGACCCTCCACAGTGTCAGGGCAGGCTCCTCCCTCAGTCTTCTCCCTGTTGGGAATTAAAGGCAGTGCTTAGCACCCAGTGTGTCTGCTCTCTTTGTCCAGACAAAAAGATAACAGCTCGCAGACCGAATGTCAGACAGCAGCTTCCAGCCCAGGTCACGGAATGGGAGCAAGGCAGAGGAACCCTCACACTGCCCACACAGCTGCTACTGCACTCTACAAGGGCCAAACTCACAGCCCTTCCCACCTCTGGCTCAAGCACAGCAGCAGGAGACACGAGGTCCTTCTGCAGGGAGAGGGAAATCCCTCCTGAGCCTGCTGAGCAGGAGGCTCCATGTCCACGTCCTCCTCCAGGCAGTGACCCTGCACACACCCCTCAGCACGAGCAGCAAATAACAGCTTGATTTGCTGTCAAATTTTCCAAAGTTGAGTTTCCAAGTTCCAAAATTTTCTCAAGTTTTCCAAAACCCCCTAGAAGATTAACTAAGGAAGATGGATTATGCTGACTGAATGTTTCATTTGGCCTAAGATTAAATATTTACTGTCAAATCGAATTATATTTTTAATTTAGGAGATCTGATGGGAAATATCTGTTCACATCAAATGAATGAACAAACAATAACTTGGTATTTCTTTTCAAAACATCCTTGGATTTAGTCAGAAGTTAGTTTTCATTTAAATAAAATTGTCACGACTTTGTGATGTATGTTTTAGTAAAATAAGAAAAAAAATTATAGAAAATTCACCTAACTTTCTGGAAAACACAAACTGCTTTGGTCCTGGCAGCTTTTCATCGAAAGCTTTCATTAAAACAACTTTTTTGCTGCCACTACCTGAGAAGTACCTTGAGGAAATGTCCAAATTAGTTATACACTAATTCCTAATTATACATTCAACAGAAGTTAATAAATGCTTATCTCTCATGGTCTGTGCTGATCTAGATCTGCTGAGAGTTCTACCCCATTTCCCAGAAACGGGTGAGCCAGGAGAAACACAACCCAAGGACATGCCCTTCCAGCTTCCAGCAGGTGCTGACCCTGTCCTTGAGACCAGCTTCAAAATTTCGTGTGGAATAAAACCTGGGACACCTCAGGCTCTCAACAGCCCTGAGCAGGATGCACATCCAGGGAATGCTGGACAGAGCCAGGCCCCTGGCTCTGCACCCTCCAAGGAGTGATTCATCCTCTTCCACCACTACCTTTGCACTTCATGTCCAGAGCTCCTGCTCACCTGGACAGTCCTGCAAGGATTTCCTCTGGCCCCACCAAGTATTAACAACAATCTCTTCTCTTACATAAAAAATCCATACATAAAAAATTCATCTTCCTCTTCCCATCCATAAAAAAAATCATCCTCTCTTTTTAATTATTTTCATTCATATTTCACATATTACTTTATCCCATTTCCTCATTTGCAAAGCACAGTTAACAATGCCTGGCCCTCCTACCCTGCAGATGAGCAGAGCTCAATCTTGGAATCACAGAATCATAAGTTTGGAAAAGACCCTCAAGTCCAGCTGTTAACATGGCACTGCCAAATCCACCACTTAGATCATGTCCCTAAGTGCCACCTCTTCTGGTCTTTTAAATGCCTCCAGAGGATTTATACCCCAGGACATGTTTGCTGCACAGAACAGCTGCAGCACATCTGGCAGTTATTTGCCCAGAGGTTAAGATTTGGGTTTTCAGCATGAGGTCTGTATCTTGTATCCTCATTTATTTGGTCCTCTCTTGTGTAGTCTTCTTGCCCCTCTCCTCATTCTGGTCAAAGGACATGTCCCTTCCTCTTCCCTCTGGTGACATTCCCTCCTTCTCCCCCTCTTCTCTTCAGTTTCAACAGCCAGAACACCATCCACCAAATCTCTGTTCACCCCCACTGATCTGTCTTAAAATCTGGAGACCCTCCAGCTGTCTTGGCCAGCTCCTGCCATCAGCATTAAACTTACTTTAATAAAACACTCAAATCTAAAGTGAAACACATTCTTTGGACAGACAAAATATTTCCCATCCAGTTTTTTTTTTTTTTCCGCTTGTTTCCCTTTATTTTTCAAAGTAATACAAACTTTCACTTGTCAGAGCTTCTGAAGTTTTCTGCAGAGCTGTAACACAGCAAAGCCAGACTCTAAAAGCAGATCAGGAACAAGCAGTAGGTGAATAAAGGAACAAACAGGAGGAACTGGAGTTCCTTCAGCAAACACCAGCCACTCACACCCAGCTTCCCCCCAGGGCAGACCTGACCCACAAACCAGCCCACCTGAGATCACCAGCAGGAGAAGGAGGAAATCTGCAGAGCCCAAACAAGATCCTTTGGTTTTGTTTTCGAAAGATCTATTTGAGGGAACATCACCACCTGAAACTCTCAGGCTTTTCCTTCTCCCTGTAGCATCATAACAAACACAAGACAATAACTCCAGTGTTTGCCAAGAGAAGGATGAAATTCAGTCTCCAGTGCAAAGCAAAGGAGCAGCAGAGCAAAGGTTCTCTCTCAAAGTTAAAATCTGATGACCTGGAATACTCTGACCCATGTTTCCTCCTACTCCAGCACAAGTTTAGCCGTGTCACTGCCTCTCCAGTGTGTGTCCTCAGGCTTTCTGCCTTGGCACAGCTCAGTGGGGACCCCAAAGTGACCAAAGCAGCATCCCCCCAATACCCCCAGAGCCAGCAGAGCAGAGCTGCTGCCCCAGGGTTCAGATGTTAACATCCCCTAACAAGGTTAACATCCCCTCTCCAAACAACCATTAAGCACAGTCATGGACACACAAAATCCAGCTGTAAACACTGCATTTTCTCACCCCTCTTCCAGCCACATACCCTGGGCTCCAGAGCTTTAGGAGCAATTTAGTCTGTGGCTTTTATGGTCAGAACCAGCTTGGTGGAACATGACACCACAATCTCTAAAATATTTATTTGGCACCCTAAGGGTCCTGTGAGGAAGGCTTAAGTGGTAGTCAGTTTGGAGAGAATAGTACTATTAAAGGAAGTAAGGCAGCAACAGAATAAAACTCAAGGAACTTCAGAAGATCCTACAGATTTTATTTTCTACTCTAAGTTCTTTCCCAGAAAAGGAGAAGTATTTACATAACATAATTTTGGTATCACTTTCCTTATCATGTTTCCCTCACTGGTCTGCTGTATTCCACCATCAACAAGCCTTTGCAATAAAGACAAATATACAAAATAGTATAAAATCATGTGAGGAGATAAAGCAGCTCTTTCCTGAGCTGTTTTATGACTGCACTTTGTATCCACAGCTCCAACAAGCCATTGGCGAGAGAGCAACCAGCAGGACATTGAGGTTGAGAAATTGAGGTTTTTGCTGAGAAATCTCTGCAAAAAATCCTAAGTGTAAAGCACACTTTGGCTTTCCTCCACCTGCTCTGAAAAAATTTTCCACAGCATTATAAAACAATGGTAACATTTTTTTCACTGCCTGCAGTACATTAAGTAGAATGAAGTGTTTCACTGGTTTGACTTCTTCTGTTTTAAAACCATTAATGCTTTCTATTTTGGTTCTGCTTTGTTTCATTCTGAACTCAGAGCTGCCAGGCTGGATTCATTAGTCAGGCTGGACTTGGGAAAATGCACAATCAGCTCCTTGAAAAGGAGAAGAGCTGCAGGGATTTCTCCTACAACCCTTCTGACAAATTCTCCCTTATTTGCAAACAGGATGGAACTTTTGGAAAAGAAGATATTAGCAAGACATGCTAAGGAGCTATGAGGAAAAAAAAAGATTAATAGTTTTGGGAAAATTATGCAGGAATTACATGAACAGGAAAATGCTGTTAATACATTTATTCTATTATTTCTGAGGTCACTCACACTTTTATATAAATGCACCAAGAGGAAGCTGTTGGGTTTCTGCATTCCCACGATCAGTGTGAGTTCACACAGAGCTCTCTGGAAGTTGCCAGTCTGGGCTACAGATGTGGTGTTAGTTAGTCACAAAGATCATCAGCACCAGCAATAAATGTTCTTCCCTATGCCGAAAATGTGCAGCACACTGAGAATTTCCCTCCTGCCACAGACATTTCAGTGCCTGTTTCTGAATGGCTACTTCGAAACAAGAAAGCAAGAATTTTTAAGAGAAGAGGGTGGAAAACAGGACCCTCTAAAGAAGAACACAGGACCCTCTAAAGAAGAAGACAGTACCTCAGAAGCTGTTTGTGTCCAAGGAAGCCTTCATGCCTCTTCCCTTCTCCAAGTGCCTGTGCAGCCTTTCCAGATGCCAATTCATTCAGCTTCTCTTCCAGAGGAAATGCAGAAGGCAATGGGATCTCAGAAAAAAAAAAAAAAAAGCCATTTAATTGACTCCTCCCAACTTTAAATGCAACCATGACACAAGAAACTTCATTTTCACTTTCAGTTCAGAACTACATGTAGTAGTACAAACCAGGTAAGTCTGTGCTGCTGTGAGTGCAGGAAGTACTGGAACTTGCAGGAGATGCTGGAACTGCAGAAACAGCTGGATCTAATAATACCAATGCTTTCTCCCAGTCCACAGTTCACTCTTTCACCACACCAACCTTTTATTGCACTTTGTCCATTTTTTAATCACATGATCCACAACCCAGAAAGTCCAGACAAGGAGTTTCTGCTTGCAAATTTTGCTCTGGGAGAAAAGGAGTGTTTCTGGAAGGATTCACATGCTTGGTTTATGCTGAGCACTGCAGCATCTGTGCCCTTGCAGTGGAAGACATGGAGGCTGACCCTTAGGGAAGCTCAGTTTCAGGGGTTTATTTAGCAGACGTCATACAGAACTGATCAGCCTTCAATTTGATCACTGCTGCACACCCACACTGCTCCTCCAGTGAATTTGGGCTTTGCTTTCACAGTCCCAGCTTAGGGCAGCAGCTGTGTGTTTAAAAAATGCTCCAAAACTGGGACATTTGTCTATCATTTCACTCTCATGTTTCAGGTTCAGGACATTACACTGGAGGCATTTCCTCAAAGAGAATCCAAAACCACCACTACAACAAACACAGCCAAAACCAAACAAGCCAACAACAAAACCCACAACAAAACCCCTTGTTTCCCTTATCCTGTGCCCTTGTTAGCCTGCGCTGGCCCAGAAGGATCCCCTCCAGCATACAGATGAGGTTTCTACATCTCTAGAGAAGTTGAATATTGGCAAAAGTAACTCATGAGGGGGTAATCATTACCAGGAATGACCCCCACAAGGTGATGTAGTCACTCTTGCACTAAACCCCAGGCCTGCAGTTTTTTTCCTCCAGTGCCCTGCCCTGGCACTCAGCACAGTCTGGCAGTGACTTCACAGCAAGGTCATACTCCAAACAAACAGTCCCAAGCAGTCCCCAGTACCACCTGACACAAATTCACACCCAAAACAACCCATGACAGCAGAGTCTCCCTGGGTGCCACAGGCTGGGCTGAGCTGCTCAGCCAGGACTGCCTTAGTATGTTGTAACATGGGATGTGAATTACCACAAGGAAACGAGCTGCAGTTATGAAATGTAGCAGAAAAACCACAATTTGGGGGGTTTGGAGGCTTCCAGAAGATTGCTAGGTTTGAGGAATTGCTTACAGGACTGAGCGGGACACTCAAACCCAGCCAACCTAAATAGCAACTGTTCTAGTGCAAGCTGGCATCACTGAAGATAGTAATATTCCGGGAATATTACTCAAATTTTTAATTTTTCTTTTGTCTTGATTCATTTTCACAGAAAGGGTTAGTCTCCAAGAACAGGATTTGGTAATACCAAACCACACAAGAGTTGTTTCAGATTTACCTCTTCCTCAGAGATGCAACATTGAGTTCCTCTGGCTCTGCCGTAATGTGATTTTTCCATTTTCAGTGTTCCCTCTGAGGGATACCAAGTTCCCCAAACATCTGCTTTCTGCAAGCATAGGGCAGAAATTCAGGGGTAACATAGGCTGCCTAATTTAGAATTATCAGGAACAGGCAAAGATCATCTTCCCAAATGTAGCCAAAAACTTCTTGGAGAAGTTTTAGTTTGTATGGAGTTTGCACTGCATCCTTGGACTATAAACTGTGTGATAAATAGAAACAATTATTAGTAATTCAGGTCTTCATTAGGGAGCTTCTCCTTCTTTTTAATTATATTGTATTTATATTGCAATAATCCCACAAACTCCACTCCTGAACAAGGCTTCATTTCGACTTCCAAAAGAAAGAACCTCTGACAAGAACTTTCTCCTATGGCCAAGGAATTTTGTACCTTGATCCATCCTGACAGCACAAAATCCCTTCCAGCTGAATCCAGAATTATCAGTCCAGAATACCAATGTTAACTATAACCAGAATTTTATCCAGAAACTCTACATGCCAAATGAACCAGAAGATATGAAAGTCAAATACTATAAGCATAGAAGAACCTCAGTTTCTCTTAGCTGTATTCATGATTACAAGAAGTGTTTTGGGCTTCTATTCCTTTCTGTTTCAAGGAACTGTAATATCTTGTATATCTTACTTCATGTTCTGGGAAATTGAAAGTAATAAGGCAGCACAGAGATCTTTCCCAGGTCTCAGCATTAACAGTATTTGTGCCATTAGACTGTTGGTCTCAGTGTGCTTTCTCGTTGATTTTGGCTTCCAAATCTCACTTATCTCCACTTTCATGGTGGTGAAGAATTCCCCTGCTAATCTCGTACGTTAAGAAAATAGAGCATGACGTAATTTATGGCTGGAACATAAAAAGGGTAACCCCAATGGTTTGTGACAGCCATTGTAGGGTGGTAAAATGTTCTTTTATTGCCAAGCCATTCGCCAGTCAGGCGCCACAAGAAAAGATAAAGGTTTTCTGATGTTGGTTAAAAAGTTACCCTACAAATCTGAGCATACACATTCAGCTTTGCTCAGAAGTGTGAGAAGTTACTGTGAAAAACCATGTCTCTTACCTTGGCACCTGTGAATTACTGCAGAAGAAATCAACAGCTACCCAAGGTGTTGCAGGCAGAAAGAGCTTGTGCTAAGCCCCCATGGACACCCCATGAGGAAGTCTCCTCTTCCAGGAACTGCCCTGAAGGCAGAAGAGCGACCAAGGGCAGGAATGAGACGAGATTAACTTCTTAACCCCAAGGATGGATGGACTGTAGACAATTTTGATCTTTTGCTTAGAATCATAGAATAATTAAGGTTGGAAAAGGTTTTGGAATCTTGAATCTTTAAGGTTCCAAAATTCTGAAGTCCAACATTTGACCAAACTTCTTTGACTTCAAGGCCATGGTCAGTAAGAGAGATGAAGCCACAGGGGTGAGACTCCTCTGCTACAGGAGCTACTCTTCAGTGTGCCATGGGGGAGCACTGCTCAGGGATGCCCTCATGCTCTGGGCACAAGGTAAATCATAGAATCACAGAATTGGGGTGGAAGGAACTTAGAGGTGCAGTTAAAGATTTAATCCCATCTCCTAGGGACATCTTCCACTAGACCAGGTTGTCCAGCCATCCTGGCCTGTCCCATCCAGCCTGGCCTTGGACACTTCCAGGGACTGGGCAGCCACAGCTTCTCTGGGAAACTTGAGGCCTCAACATCCTCAGAGCAAAACAACTTCCTCCTAATCTCTCATCCAAAGCTACTCCATAGTCTGAAGCCACTCCCCCTTGCCCTGTCACTGCATGTGCTTGTAAAAGGTCCCTCTCCATCCCCCTTGTAGGCTCCCTGTAGGTCTGGAATCCTCAGCCTCGTTAGTTCCCAGGGCTGCAGGGCCATGCAGAGCAGCTGTGCTGGGCAGGACCCCATTGCCAGGGCACAAACATTCCACCAGCTTTTCTTCTGATGATCATGGAAATGGTCTGATGTCCCCCATGTGCTGTCACCTGCTTCAGAAATCCACAGGGTGCTGGATGAGCCAGCATCATCTTGATACCATAACACTTCTTCAGCAAAACTACTGACAGGATGGATGGATGGATGGATGGATGATGGATGGATGGATGGATGGATGATGGATGAATGGATGGATGGAGGAATGGATGACGGATGGATGGATGGATGGATGGATGGATGGATTGATGGATGGATGGATGATGGATGGATGGATGGATGGATGGATGATGGATGGATGGATGGATGGATGGATGATTGATGGATGGATGGATGATGGATGGATGGATGGATGGATGGACGGATGGACGGATGATGGATGGATGGATGGATGGATGATGGATGGATGGATGATGGATGGATGGATGGATGGATGGATGGACGGATGGACGGATGATGGATGGATGGATGGATGGATGGATGGATGGATGGAGGGATGGATGGATGATGGATGGATGGATGGATGGATGGATGGATGGATGGATGGAGCAAATTGATCTTGAGGTGATCTTGAGCATCACAAGGCCCAACCCAGCAGCTGCCCACCAGGCCTGTGCTGTGGCCCACAGAGCAGGAGCTTGTGCCAGGCCCAGCAGCTGTGTAGCCACCCAAAACTCCCTCATTCAGTCACTGCAGGATGATCCAATCACCTTCCCAAGTATTAGGCATCTTCTCCTATGATTTTTTATATTTTATTTAAGTGGTGGGAGAGTTATTTTGAAGCCTGCCAAGAAGCTGCTCTCCCTACAAGATGGGATCATGCACTATTTGTGCTTGTGCTCTGTTTCACTGTTGACCTGTTTAGTGCTGCAGATATTGACTGAATAACCCTGAAACAGTAATCTTGTCGGGGGAGACAGCAAGTGTGAATAAAGCAACTCTCTTCTTTCCATAGCTGAGTACTGGGGGTTTTTTTTCCAAACTGCAATACCAGAGTTTGGAAAATTACTGTATGGAATGCAACTAACAATTGTCTTGCAAGAAATACACATTGACAGCTCCAGGGGCTGTAGCAACGCTCCAAAGCCTCAGCAAAAGCTGGAAATGAGCTTCCTCTAAAAGGCAGAGCATTTCTTAGGACTCTCTTCCAAGAGTGCCAAACTGGAACTATCTGCTTTTGTGACCCTCCGACTTCAAAATACTTTGATGTCTTTTTAGGAGAAACAGCCTCCTTTTCCAAGCATTTGTGCACCCACTGTGTGTGTCCAAGGGAGCTGGTTCTGACTGCTATGGCACCGTCAGTACCCAGCAGCATCCCAGAGATCAGAATACACAGAAGCAGAGATCCAAAATCCTTCCAGAGGTATTTTACAGAGACACAGTCTGAGATCAGCTGAGTTGTCAGAGCAGGTGCTAATAATGCCAAGGTTTTGGGGTTGATCCCAAATGGGCTATTCACTTAAGAGACCCTTCCAACTCACACTATTCTGTGATTCTGTGAACCAACAGTATTTTGGACAAAGCCGTTCCATCACAGTTCAAAACAAGATTCAAAGCCTTCCGTGATAAGAAACTAAAACAACTTATCAGAATAAGTTGTTTACTTACTGCATCATACCAAAGCCAGATGTTACAACTGTTCTTTTAATAAAAGAGAAGAAGGATCATCAAAGAGAAAGCTGTAAATTAAATCCAGGATGTGACACACATTTTCTTTGATTATCCCTGAAAACAAAAACCATGGTGACCTTAACAAATTTTTGTTTCCCTACAGTTAAAGAGGACATAAGGAAATTTCTATTCTCCTGAGATACCAGGTGTTTGAGCCCATGAGACAAAGCAAACAAGTTATATAGTATCTGCTTTTCAAATCTCACCTGCAGAACCTCCACTTATCTGTTTGCAAAGGACTCCCTTGCTAATCATATGCATGGAGTAATTTATGGCTGAAATGTAACTAGGGTCATAAATTTTTATGGCAATGAAGGCAGTATTACAAAAGTGATTTTTATCATTCAAGTGATCAAATAATTCACTCATCAGATACTTGTGTACCACCCAACAGCTACTCACACAAGGCAGCTGTTGTCAGGCATGGTTTTCCCAGATGCATGAGGTGCAGTTCCCTGAGATTTCTGCATCACCAGAGAAGCAATTGGGCTGCAGAGTTCAGGGCTGCAGCTGCCCTTCTTAGAGAGATGCTCCAGCCAACACCAGGACATTTGGCTGCCATTACACTCATGTGCCAGGCTCAGGACATCAAAGACAGAACGGTTGAGACCCCAGGTAATAATCACACTCAGGGTTGAATTAACATCACTCCCCAGTACATTCTCACATCTACTTCCCCCACACAGCCCGAGCTTTACTCCAGGTGCTGCCTCCTTTCTAATATTCCTAGAGGTTTTGGCTCAGGCTTTTCTACTTTCTACCCCATCCCCTTTCCCTTCAGATCAAAAACCACCTGAGCACAACCCAAAGGCAGATGGAGGAAACTGCCTTCTGCAAAAGGATGCTGGATAATTATAAACTTTCTAGGGTAGCTGTTTGAGTTTTTATTTCTTTCTGCCAGGATGGAATTTCTTGTTTGGACTCAGGTGTTTATTAGCTCTTATCTATGTTACAGTCTCACAAACCCTGGGTTCTACAGCACTTCTCTCTAACAAACTAAAAATGGAACCCCATCTCTCTCTGTACAAGGCCTTTTAAGGATAAACTGTCCAATTAAGAAATTGGACAATTTTTACTTTTAGCCCAATTATTTTTACTTTTAGCCCAATAACCAACCACCCAAGCCCCACAATGAGGACTTTTTTATCCAATTACACAAAACCACCCAAACCTGTGAAGAAGAAGGACCAGCCTCTGCCCTAAAACCTCCATCTTGCTTTGTATATATTACTATAGTCTAAAACCTTAAATTCTAAGTTTCCCACCCTGTGATATCACACACTTTTATTCAAACTCCACAATCCCAGTTCTGTCATTCCATTTTGGAAGCCTTCTCCATGGCCTCAGGTGAAATGCAGTGTTCTCTTGGGGGTCAGTGCCTGTCAGCACAGAAAGTCTGAAATTCTCTGCAGCATCTCATGGATAGGCAGAGCACACTGCATCCTCCCCCAGCCCCCTCCTGCCAGGGATCCCCACTGTGTGGCAGACGTGGTACCCAGGGTTTCTGACTGACAGACAAATGTCTAACCCTTCTCTAATTTTCCTTTAAGGTAACAGCTTGATGTTCTTATAAATGTTCTTCAGTGGTGACATGAATTTATAAGTTTTAATGGATCATTTCCCTGCCCTTTCCCCTGACCCTTAAAAAAGCTGTGGTTTAACATCTCTTAAACCCCAGCAGCATATTGAGATATACAGTGGGTAAAGCACATCCTCAAAAAGTGTGTTGTATTAAAATTTTCAGCTGCCAGCACTCTGACTTTCTATAACAACACAATGACATGCCTTGTCATGCATTAACTAATCATCTACAGTCTTAAGCTGCACCAAGGGAAATGCAGGTTGGATATGAGGAAAATTTTTTTACAGAAAGGGTGATAAAGTTCTGGAGTGGCTGCCCAGGGAGGTGGTGCAGTCACCACCCCTGGGTGTGTTTAACAAAGCCTGGATGTGGCACTGGGTGCCAGGGTTTAGTTGAGGGGTTGGGGCTGGGTTGGACTCCATGATCTTGAAGGTCTCTTCCAACCCAGTGATTCTGTGTGTGTGATCTTAAGACTTTTAAAAGAGTCCTCTCAGCAGCCCATAAAAGGAGACACAGAGCTTCTTTCAAAATCATCTTAAAGAAATTTGATATTTCCCTGGCCATTTTGTCCTAAGACACAGGGATGTGTAGAGGGGGCCTAATTCCCTTTGTGATAAGCTACTCCTACTTGTAGATCTGCCCTACAGTCAGCAAGTCCTAGGGTTTATGCACTGGAGCCCAAAGCAGCCATCCTGCAGTGCAGTCAGACAGCCTCATGGACAGACACACAGAGAGGCAGCCTACCCATGGGCTCATTGGAAATCACAAGTCCAAGGCCAGAACTGACACCATGCCAGGAAGAGGTGGCACCAAGCTGCTGATAAATGGCACCACTGGGGGGTCCCAGCCCAGCCCTCTGACTTCCTTGGGGCCAAGGAGCTCCAGAAAAAGCCAATTAATTTTCTATTGCTCTTCAAGCACTCCAGTTGTTTTTCTTCTCAGTGTTTGCTTTCTGTTGCAACATAAGCACAAGTTTATCTTTGAGTTTACGGCTGCAGGGGAGATTTACAGCCTGGGACATTGCCACATCATCTGACTGTGAGGACACAGCTCTCTCCTTGTGCCCAGCACCAGGAGCTGTGTCTTTGCCATCCTGACTCACCCCTTTCCAACACACCCTGCCCACTCAATTCTGTGACTTTATTTCCAAGCCCAGCCTTGTTCCTACTTCTATGAGTCTGCTCGCTCTGACAAGAGGAAAATTTAATCTCTCTTACTTTTTCTTAGAGCCTGTGACAGTCAATAGCCTAATTTGAGCACTCCTTGGAAAAGTCACTACTGAGGAATATTTGCAACCAGCCTTATCTTCTTTCATGTATTTGTTATATTTTGAACTGCATGGACAAGGTTTAGTGCAGATTACGTGGTGCTCTTTGCTTTACCACTGTCCCCTGACTGGGTGTTACAGATGCGGCCACAACAAAGCTGAACCCCAGCCAGCTGGTACAGGGAAGATCTAAATACAAGTGTGTTGCTGCCATGACCTGCCCCAGCTCATAAAAACTGCTGATGTAGTGATGTCTCACACAAAAACAGCCTAGAGGTAACTTTTCAATCTCTGAGAAAGTTGAGGTTGCACATTTGGGACCAGAATCGAAAGCACTTCCAGCTTGAAGTGAGTTACAAGCAGCTGAATGGGAGAAACAGCAATGAGCAAATCCTTTCTGTTCCCCAAAGCAGAGCCCTCTACAATGTGAGACAGGATGGGGCAGCTCTGAATGACTGATACCCAACTTTAGATTTATTTGTTTTTAGAACCCCATCAGCTGGCTTCTGTAGGAGACTGAATCTCACCAAAAGATTCCCAGGTCTGAGAAAACAGTGCTGCAGTCCTTTCAACCCCAGCACAAAGGGATTCACTCACCTTCTGCCAGCTAAAAATCACTGCTTTTCTACACATCCCTGCCCTGCCAGAGGCCAAGAAAACAGAGTGCTGCCTGCAGCGGCAGGATGTGGTCTTCCTTTTGCAAGGGGAAATACTCAAGAAGGGAAAAATCAGCTTTAAGCTGTCAAGCTTTCCCCATTTGTCTTTCATTAGACAAAGAACGTGACTCAGAAGAGGAACAGCAGCAACAGCTCTTCTGGCCTCCCAGGCCACATATTTTAGTCTTATTCCCTTCCTCCAGTCCAGACCCTGGAAATAACCAGCTGCAAGTTCCCTTGGGACCATTTATTGGACAGTGAAGCGTTGGTAGACTGGGAAATTTGTATATTTACTTATGGTTGTGTGTGTCCTTTTTTTGAGTCTGCAACACCCAAGGGGCCTGCAAGCCCAAAAGCCAAAATCACCCAGTGGCACATCCCAGCTCCCAGGTGGTCACTCAGTGGGATCTGGAGCATCCTGCCCTTCCTGCATTCCAAGCTTATCCTCTGCTAAAGCAAAAGCAGCTTTGGGATTCAGAGGGAAAAGCTGCCACCAGGATAGTTCCTAAGTGCTCCAACCTGCTCCTGGGTCAGCATGCCTGACAGGAATTCACTGCCTCCTCAGCCACCTTCTTTCTAGAAGCCAAGCAACTTGTTCACATTCATGTCTCCATCTGTAGGATGCAGATTCTATGGATTTGAGCATTCCTGTCTCAAAAGGGAACCAAAGGAATTGCAGAGCATGTCTGCTGATGCAGACACAGGCAGATGTGTTATTGCCCTAAAGCAAAGAGCACAACTGAAAACTCAAATGACAATTAATGACTTACTTGATGTATTCCCTGGTAACTCAGGGCAGCTCATATGCCCTCTGAGGAATTTAAATCCAGATGTTGCCCAGAGAATAACAAAATCCAAAAGGCAACAAAAACATGCTTTTCCCAGACACATCTGGTACAATCTAAGGAGCAGATTGCTCGCTGAGGGGAGGTACTGCTCAAACAGCAAACCAGAAAAACCAGCTCAAGACCCCATACAGAATTTTAATCCTGCTGTCCCTGATATTCAGTCCTAGTCCCAGCACTACACATCTCCCATCAACAGCTCAGAAGCCAAAGCCACACCCCCAGGAGTTCAGTGTGAAATAAGTTTTTAAACCATTTCTCCCAACACAAAACCCAGGAGTTTTTACACCCCTACTCCCTTGCAGGTGTCCTACTGCAGGCTAGCAAAAAGCCAAGCGTGCTGCTCAGCAGCACCAAGCAAACCAGTGGGAATTAAAGTGTGCAAAATTAAGCAGGAGCAGTAGAAGGCAATCACAGCATCACAGACAGCAGAGAAGAAGTTTGCAAGATCTCAGGAGGCTGAAACAGACTGTTCACATGCTACAGTCTACTGCCCTGTGCAAAACCAGAGAAAAATATACACAGATGATCAGGGTAGAGAGAAAAGAAATTAACAGTGAAAATTACCTCCTTCAGTATTCTTCCTTGTATGATTCAGGCTTTGCATGTAACTCTACTGCCCTTAATTCAGCCATTTATAACAAGGTTGATTTGTGATGTAGATGCTGATCTTGAAGGAAATTATTTCAGCCCTGGCACGAGATCAGGGAATTTACATCAGTTTCCTACCTCACATGAGACCTCTGTGATACAGGGGGCTTTCATAATAGCCTGAGATAAGAGTAATGCTTGCAGCTGGAAAGGAAGAACCAGTGTTTCACTTTTCATGTGTGCGTTCCAAAGGTTAAACACACATGGTGTTTAATGCTATCGACATCTGACACCTCGACACCACTGGGCCTGTCTTGTGCTCCCCTACTGTACAGATTGCATTGGACCAGGAATCTGGAGATTTTGAACCTTTTTTCCATCTCCAAAAGGAGAAGGCCTGTGACTTTATTATATTTCCTGCACAATGAGGAGATAGAAGGTGTCAACCTCACTGCAGCCCAAGGCCTTTGGTGGCTGTTGCAGATGGGGATCAGGTGGGGAATACCCAACAATGCACGGCATTTGTGAGTTCTCTGCAGTGCAGTTCCCTACTCTGCAGCAAGGCTCACTGGTTCCACTGCTTGAGGCAAAGCAATAAAACCAAGAGGAAATTCCCTTTGCAGCTCTGTGTTTCCCTCTCTGCTGTGCTCACCTCCAGCCCTCTCACTTGGACCATGCTGCTGTTGAGGTCTCCACTCCAGCTATGGAGCAATTTCAGCTCGTGGTGTCAAAAGGATCTTGCAGATCCTTTTACATTATTTCTGAAACATCAGTGAGGTTTTTTTTGTTTGGAACCCAGGACTTCCTTATCTGAGCATAGTTTCCCTTTCCCACCCAACACAAATATGACTTGAAGCTCTTTATCCAAACAAATTCTAATTGTTCTAAACTGACTCTTTCATACCAAAGTCTGACTCTTCCCTTTGGCACAGTTTTATTAAATTTTCCCACTCCATTTGAGGCAACCGGTGCTCTCTGAGGACTCACACCATTTCCTTCAAAACTGACTTTCAGTTTTCTCTAGAGATGTTTTTCTTCCATGACGCACAGCCAGATGCTGGCAGGCTACAGGCCAGTCCCACGGAATGCTCAGTTATCAATGCACCACAGATATTTCTCATTACTACTAATATTTTGCAGTTGAAGCCTTGTCAGTTGTGCAATACAGAAAAGATCTGTTTCAGAGAGAAACATGACTTCAGGCACTACAACCCTGGCAACTCACAGCTTTGTTATTCCCCAAGACTGCTTATCCAGCAGGGACTGTACAAACCAAATTGGGGGACAAATGAAGCCTTTCACATTTTCATTCCCTTTTAGAACTAGACATAGAAATACAGCAGTCTTTACTGGGGCTTTTCCTTCTATTAACATGGCAGTAAATTCATTATCCTGCCACGTGAAGATGAGAAGGCACAAGCAGGAATGAAGTTTTGCCTTAAGGGAACTGAATAGAGGAAGTGTGGTCAATCAGCTCAGTGTCTGACCACCACAGCAGTCAACTCACAATCAACTCTTCAAGACAGACATGTCAGGATTATGGCACATGTGCCAAAAGTAGCTCAGTGCTACCTGCAGTTATCATGGAATCCCAAAATCATTTCAGTTGGAAAAGACCTGGATCATTGAGTTCAACCTGTGCCCAATGCCCACTTTGTCACTGAGCCCAGAGCAATTCCTTGGACACTTCCAGGGATGGGACTCCACCACCTCCCAAAGCCTGACAATGCTTTCAATGATTAAATTCTTCCAGACATCCAAATTAAACATTTCTTGGTACAGCTTGAGCCCATTTCCCCTTGCCCTATCAAAGTGAAATCAGAAAATGTTAGGAAGTAAACACAGATCAGAACAACTAAAGCCACAGCATATCCACATCCAATTAGCTCATACTACAGTAATATAAACTAGATCTGAAAAATACACAAATGCGGGCTGCAGGAGCAGGGGTGTGAAGGGGCTTGATAGCTGGCCTGCAAGAAAAGCTGAGTTAATAGAAATAAAAATGGATGGTTTTCGAGTGTATCCATAGCAAGGAAGAAGACAAGGTTGTCAGCATGGAAACAGATTAGAAAAGATACATGGACATTTTTATAAGCTAGGCTATGTGCATAAGTAGATGTGTGTACGTGCCTTATTACATTTCTGTCAAACTTTTGCCAGTTATATTGACGCTAATTGCTTTGCACCAATGAATATAATAAGTTATTGTGATGCAGTTAATGACTTAAGATCACACCTTGTTAAGAGTATATAAGCTGGAGAACATGCAGAATAAAAAAACTTTTTCTTCTTGGACTCTGACCACGTGTGTGTATGTCACATCCCACCTAACGGTGACACAGAGGCACAGGAGACAACAAAGATGTGCAAGAGATGGCCATGAAGATGTAAATGACCCTGAGAAACGAGGAATGTCACCTCCCCTGTCCTTGTAGGACAAGAAAGTGGGGTTCACAAAAGCCATCATTGTGTACTGTGCTTAAAACAATTGAGAGAAGGGCTCTTTGCTGCAGGACAAGGTGCCAGCCCAGAAACTCTCAGCACATCTGGGATTAGACAGATCCAAGGGAGGAAGGTGCAGCAACGAGGGCTCTTCAGCACTTTGGCTCTGATGTGAGCTCCAGCTCAGGGAGTCTCCAGCACCTTCCTGCTCAGCAGGTTCATCTCAAGGGAACACCAGTTACTTGCAAGTGGCTGTCACCCTCAGAGATGGATGCTGAGGTCCAGCCCAGGCCAGCAGAGCTGGTTTGCCCTCCACAAGTGTCAAGTCAAGGTGTTCTTTGCCTCTGAAATAAGCACAAGTGGGCCTGGAGTTTGAACTTGGTTCCTTTTTCTGCTCAGAAGAGCAGGAGGGAAAGTGGATGAAACAGGTGAGGCAGCAGGTGCTGAATCCAAGCAGCTCTGAGTTTCTGAAGGATTATAGATGGAACAGAAAGGGGTTAGCCAAGAGGCACTGTATTTGGACTTTTCCATCCATAAACACATGTAAAAATAATTGCTAAATTAAAAATACTTGTGAAACATCCAAATCACATGCAGAGTATGTTTATTTCAACACAACACTGGTGCAAATCCAAATCATTGAAACTTGTAACACAAAACTGCAGCAAAACACTGGCAAGAGACATTCAGTCAGGAGCTGCATCAGGACCTCACACCCCACAGTTCCATTAGATTAATTCTCAGAAAGGTTATAAGTTTTGATATCAGGACATGCTCAGTTCTCCTCAGGCTTTCTTTACACCATCCCTTCCATTTGCACGACTCTGATTTGCTGCACACATCCCCAAACAAGATCTGCTTTTACACAGATTCTCCAAGGAAGGAAAGATCTAGGAAATAATTTCATAACAAGACATTTTCATCCTTCTCTATGCTAAAGACTCCCCTACTCCACGCAGGAATAATATCAGTTTTTCTCACCAGTCTGTGACCTACTGTCCCTTGTAAAGGTAACCAAGCTCATGAAGAGTTGGAGGGATGGACAGTGGCACCAAGCACTGCTTCAGGTGATCAGGAAATCATCCCTTTACAATTGCTGAGAACCAATCCAGAGGTGAGCACCACAAACTGGAGCAGAGCTGCAAAGAATTAAAGCTCCCAGGATGAAAAGCACTCAGTCTCAGCCACCAGCCTGGCTCTTGAGCAAGTTACATGTGACTGTAGGTGGCCACAGAACTGTTCTGCAACAGCTCAAACTGGCCATTGCAACAAAGAAACATCATTGTTTTCTTTTACTGAAAGATTTCCATTTTTATTTAAAAAGTAATAAAATTTTAAAATAATTTTTAAATTATAAATTTTAAAAATTATAAAAATATAATTTAAAATTTCCCTGGGGTGGGGGAGAAAAAAAAAATTGAGCAGCCATCAACTCCAAAATGTTCAATGCCTGTTTTCAGGCATGTAGCTTCACCCGGGAGAGCTCTGGTCCCTGCTGAGGAAGATGATTTTTGTTCTAGCAATGAAATAGGAAACCCGTGGAATAGATTACAAGATAGATAGATAGATAGATAGATGGCATAACCTCAACATCAACACAGCTTGTTGATGCCATTAATGTTAAAATAATAAAAGCGGAGAGAAATTAAACATGTTGCCATAAAATAGTGAGAAAACATTTTTGACGTGATGTGATAAGATCTCTAAAATTGCAGATAAGAATGCAGCTCCCTGAGCCTTCAAGGGACACTTTGCTTTTGTTCTATTATGTCAGGGAATTAGGCTGATTTCCTGTAAAAAACCTGGACCTTTCACTTTTCCACTACTGGAGCTCCAAGTTGAGAAACTGGGGTGAAAGTTCCAGAGCTGGATCTGCTCCCAGTGGCCTCCCAGAGCCCATAGATAACAGGAATGAAGGGAAGAGGTTATTGGGCAGGATGAAGCACCAAGGACGGCTGAGGGAGAAGTCACTGCTGTCCATCCAGAGCTGTTTCAGGTTTCTCTCATACACGTTAGGAGTATTCACTTTGTCTCCTCAGTCTCAAGCCATTTAACTCACACTTCCTAAACTTCCATTTCCTTCTATTGTGCTGACTCATAGGCAGACAAAAGTTCTAAATGGATGTTTATTTTCAGAGAGTGCAAAATAATTATCCTGCTGCACAATCAATATACCCTTAAAAAACTTCTGCTTTAATTATTTTGTTTATTGTTTTAAAACTATGTTTAGTTATGTTTTAGCTTGTTTTAACTATGTTGAAACAAGCTCCTGCTCAAGAGAAAAACTCATTAACAACCCTAACAGCACATGCACTGAAGCTTTTTAAATCTGAAAGGTCACCTTCTAAAAGCAATTTGGTAACCCCAAAGCTTTCTCTTCTCCAGGCTGCACAGTCCCAGCCCTCCCAGCCTTTCCTCCCAGCAGAGCTGCTCCATCCCTCTGCTCATCCTGGTGCCTCTCTGGGCTCTCTCCAGCAGCTCCAGGTCCTTCCTGTGCTGGGCCGCAGGGGCAGTTTTGCAGGTGGGGTCTCACCTGAGTGGGGCACAGGGGCAAAGTCCCAACCCCTTTCCTGCAGCCCACGCTGGGGCTCAGCCCAGGGCAGGGGGGGTTCAGGGCCGGGGCAGGTCCAGATCTCACCCCCAGCACCCCCAGGTCCTCTCCCAGGGCTGCTCCTCTGCTCATCCCCAGCCTGGATTGATCCTGGGTGTTGCCCCAACCCAGGTGCAGTACCAGCACTTGTCTTGTTAAACCTCATGAGATTGCCATGGGCCACTTCTGCAGCTTGTCCAGGTCCCTCTGCATGTCCCCATCCTTCAGAGGTGGCACTGTACCTTCAGCTTGGTGTTACCTGCAAACCTACTAAGGGTGAACTCAATCCCTTCATCAGTGTCTTGAATGAAGATATGAAATAGCTCTGCTCCCACCCCTGACCTCTGAGGGACACCACTGGTCACTGATGTCCATCAGCACTCTGAGCCATTGACCACAGCCCTGTGGAAGTGACCATCCAACCACTTTCTTATCCATCTTACAGTCCACCCATCAAATCCACCTCTCTCCAATTTAGAGTCACTTTAGGGTCAAACACTCCTAGCAGCAGATGCACAGGAGATCCTTTGAGAACTCTGTGTTTGTTCCCACTTGCAGGTTATTTTTTAGTGTTGCTCTCTGACAGCTGCTTTCCTGCAAGCCTGGAGAAGCCTGGAGGGCAAAGCATCAGTCTCTTACTGTGGGATTTGGTTTGGGGTTTTTTTCAAAGATTAAAATGTGGTCTCTTTTCTCATAGAAAACAATAAACTGGAGCAAACTCAGTGCACAGCTCTGTGTCTGGGCATGTGTCCCCTGGCATGGCTGGGCCCTGTGTCACAGCTGGCACAGACAGGGCATGAGGCTCCCTGGGGTGGCAGAGGAGCCAT
Organism: Hypocryptadius cinnamomeus; assembly: GCA_013400635.1. Lineage (NCBI taxonomy): Eukaryota > Metazoa > Chordata > Aves > Passeriformes > Zosteropidae > Hypocryptadius > Hypocryptadius cinnamomeus. Next base: position 52,017 of record VYZP01014219.1, read on the forward strand.
GGCAGAGCTGCTGGGCACCCCCTGCCTGCCAAATGCATGCCTGGTGCTCTGCCACCTCACAGAGATCATTTATTGGTCACACAGCCTTGAGCAGTCAGGACATGTACATTCCTAGGGGCTGGCAAGAGAATAAATCCACATTTCAAAATCTTAGCAAATTAGAACCATCTGCAGCCTTACAATGCCTTCAGAGCCCAAGCATCACAGCCTGGGGGTCTGTGTTTCTCATCCTGGCAGGAAAAAGTGCTTATTCTGAGCCCAGATTAGCACCAGAAGGTGTCCTTGTCAGCAGTGTAGAGCAGACTCTCCTGCAGGACCAGCAGAATGCCCGTGACTGTCTGCAGCTTTTGGGTACCCTCACCCCCACCCAGCCCACAGGAATAATTGACTCACCAAGTGGGAGACCCCTGTCAGATTTGTCCTGGTGATTGATAACATGAGGTGACAACAGGAAAAGGAAAAGCAAAGCAGGTAAGTCCATCTAGCACAGAAAAACAGGACCCACGTTGCGCTGGTTTTATTTTCTCACTTCTTTCTTTTTTCCTAGAACAAAATTAAATAGACAAATGTCTGTTTCTTGCTAATACCACTCATAAAAAACAACATCAACTTTCATCAAGAGCCTAGGGTGTCTGTACAATTCCTGACATTTCCATAGAGAGAGTCTGTAAATTGATTGGTTTAGAGAAAGGAAAAGCAAAGCTTGTGTTTTCCTTCCCAGGAAGTAAGTGCCCTTTTGTTTTTATTTTCTCACTTCTTTCTTTTTTGCTAGAACAAAATTAAATAAACAAATGTCTGTTTCTTGCAGAGTAAGATAAGACAACTCATAAAAAACAACATCAACTTTCATCAAGAGCCTAGGGTGTCTGTACAATTCCTGACATTTCCATAGAGAGAGTCTGTAAATTGATTGGTTTAGAGAAAGGAAAAGCAAAGCTTGTGTTTTCCTTCCCAGGAAGTAAGTGCCCTTTTGTCACAAGGGCAGTTTCTTTAATGGAAACAGAAGCAGCAACATTTCCAAAGCTGAGAAACAAGTTAGCTGAAGGACTAAAATAAAACCTCCCAGCCCTGAGACATCAGAGCTGCTGACCAAGTCCCCAGACAGGACCATTTCTATTCTTTGTAGACACAGTCCAGAGCCTAAGAATCATAACATGCTCATGCCCCAGGTCCAAACACCTAATTCAGGCAGAGCAGGGGCAAAGCTGTGGCTTTGGACTTCAGCCATTACTAGAAACTCACTTTCAAACCCTCCCACTCCTTTTTTCCCCACCCAAGCCACCAGGGCTGCTCCAGCTCCTTCCCAAAGTCAGGCAGCATCTCCCAAGCCACGAACCATTTAGTCCAGCAGCACCAGTTTTGCTGTCTGAGAAACACAGATCATCTTGCTGGAAAACTCAGAGGGTTGTGCCAGGCTGGTTCTCCAACATCCAGATCACAGATTTACAATCTCAGTGTTAAATATTTAAGATACACACCGTACTGGGAAATGCACACAGCAGCCACTTCCAGCTCAGATCCAAACCAGCTACTCAAAAGCTTATTCCCAGGCAGAGCTGTCCGTTCCTCTTTTGCAGCTCTCCATGACCTCCTTCTACCTCACTCCAGAAGGGCAGAAGATCACTCTCACTCTGCTTATGCTTTCATTTACACAAATCCAGACACTGAAAATTTTCCCACAGTTCCAGCTGTAGGAAGGTTTGGAAGAAGGGCTAGGTGAGCTGTAAGACCATTTATAGATGAAAACACCTGGACACAAGATGGTTTTTTATTCCTTTTCCACAAATATGCTTGCAAGAGATCAATTCCTTTTATCCTTTTTTCAAAAGGGTCCAAAATATGAAAAGTGAAATGGTGTTTGCATGCAGAGCCTGGGAGAAAACTCCTACTGGTCTCTGTCACAGTAGCAGTCCCAGTCCTAGCACAGGATCACATTATGTGCAGAACTGTGCAAATCAAAAATTACTTTGGTCAGTCTTTTGTTTCTGTACCTAGCAACCCTGAAATCACTACAACTTACTTAAAACAAACCAAAAGCAGTAGAAAGGCACAATGTCCTCTGAACCTCAAATGAGGAACCAATCCTACCCGAGCCAGAGATGGTGGGCCCTGGGGAAGCCACACATTTCCTCAGGGGGAGAGGCTAAATACTCAGCAGATAAGAAGTGTCAATACAAAAGAAATTACAGAAGTTGTCCATTAAGGCTTTTTCTGCCTCCAATCATGCACTGCCCAACACAAACATGTACTGTCCTTGCACTCCTGCAGCTTGGATGCTGCACTGCATTTGCAGTAAATGCACGCACTAATTTGAGGTTTTAATTGGACTAATACCAAGTGTTTCTTCAGTGGCAGCTGTCTGCTACAAACCCACCTGAAGGCTGTCCCCTGAGCTCATCTCCCACCTCCCAGCCTCACCCTTGTCCCTTCTGTGCCACTTTAGTGCCAAGCATCCTATTGATGCTACAATGCCCGATGTCTGGGAAGAATGATGTGCAGAACTCCATGATACCAGAAGGCTAATTAATTACTTTATTATACTATAGTATACTATAACTATATGGTATATAATTTTATACTTTATTATACTATAACTATATTATATTACAAAGAATCCTAAAGAATACCAAAGAATACCAAAGAAAACTTGTGACTGTCTGCTGACAGTCAGGACACAGCTTTTTGTGATTGGCCAAGGAAACAAAACAATCCTTAGCAGAATCCAATTACCAAATCCCTTCAGGTAAATAATCTTCCAACACATTCCATGTGTTGCACATCCACATGTCCAAAACAACAGGAGCAGCAAGCAGAGATAATTTTTTTCCCTTCTTCTCTGCTTCCCTCTCAGCTTCTCTCTATTCAGAGGGCACGTGAATACCACAGCATCCAACACCGAGCACAGAGCACACCCAGCCTCAGCCTGGGCTCTCCCTCCTCCTCCAGGAGAGAACAGAGAGAAGCTGTGTTCCCAAGTCATGCCACAAATGGATTTCCTTCCTCCAGCTGCTGGTTTGCAGCCTTTCCCCCCGCCCCCCCCAGCCTTGCATTCCCCTCTGCACTCACTGAGATGTTTCACAGTCCAGAGGGTTACACCAGGCTCTGTGCAGCTTCCCTGTGTCCATGCAATCCAAACTCCAGCCAGCAACTTGTGCCTTTCATCCCTGCAACCTGTGGCATAACAAGAGTAACAAATCCTTCTCTTGAAGGTGGAAACAAGGTTTGTAGGTAATGTTACTACATATGCTCACAGCATACTCATTCCCCAGGGCAGCCAGCCATCAGCCTGCTCCATGTAGCAGGCCAGCATCTGCCCCAAAGCCACTGAGAGATGTGTTTGTGGGCTGCTGTTGGAGGCATGATTGCCTTAGGAACAGCCCTAAGCTCTTCTTGAAGCTTCCTTCCTGTTCTGCTTGTGGTTGGCCAAGAAAAAGGGTAACACTTGAAAAAAAATAAACTTATCAAATTGTTCTGGTGAAAATATGTAGGAGAATAAGCCTGTCCAGCATAAGAGCTTTACACAAGTAATTCTGTTCTCATTGCAGGACATGGTGGACAAGGCTCAACTTTAAAGTGCCACTAAAATGAAAAACACTTTTGCAGGCAAACAGAGGGGAATGACAAGATTCACTGATCAAGCAGGGCACCAAGGCACAGATCCCAACAGAAAGACATGGGACAGGGCACTGAAAGAAACATATATATACACCTCCTGCTGCCATATATATATATATATATATATATATGCAAGGATATATATATATAAAAAGATATAAAATATATATATACATACATACGTATATATACACACATATACATATATACACACATATATTTTATATATATATATACTCTATTTTTAAAAATTAATAAATCAATCAATAAATAAATAAACATATAGGATTTTGCATGCTGTCCTGGAGCTGCCCTGGATAAAAAGCTCCTGTGCCNAAGGATATATATATATAAAAAGATATAAAATATATATATACATACATACGTATATATACACACATATACATATATACACACATATATTTTATATATATATATACTCTATTTTTAAAAATTAATAAATCAATCAATAAATAAATAAACATATAGGATTTTGCATGCTGTCCTGGAGCTGCCCTGGATAAAAAGCTCCTGTGCCAGTCCTAGCAGCAGCCACTTGATGGCCGTCCTGCTCTGCAGGAGAGGGCCACCGGGGACAGAGCAGGGCCCCAGGGCTGGGGACCTGCCAGGGACCCCTGAGCTGACCAGCCAGGAGAAGAGGGGTCCCCTGACACCCCCGAGCAGCTTCCCCACGGTGCTGCCCCTCACCTGGGTGCTATGAATGAGAGATGTGAGATCACTTTAAAAATCACTGGCAAGGGTATGAGCTAAAGTCAGATTTAATATTAAGTGACAAATCATGACAACTCCTGCTACTTACAGGACAGCTGAGGCACAGCAAGGGAAAACAATCAACAAGAAGACACAGACGAGATGAAGGCCTGGAAAGCTGGAGGCTCCCCATCCAAGAAAAAGAGGATAAAAGGATGAAACAATGTGTTGCAAAGTGGCATGAAGAGTGAGAAATCAATAACCAGTAGAGAATAGAATACTAATTAATTAAGCGAATGATGTGACTTAGAACCAGTGAACATTAATTTGTTTGTTTGCTAAAAATGTATAAATAAGTGGAAAAGTTCTGTATTTGCATCAGTGCAGAGGCCAGAATTTGTCAGCCACCCCTGCTGGCCGAAATAACACTCCAAAACTGTGTTAGAGGGAGTCAATCCCGACAATTTCAGCGGGTTTTGCTAACAGCAGCACTGGTGAAAAGACCCCAAACCCCGCTTTCTGCACACGTTCTGTCCCTCTAAACAGAACCAGGGCAGGGACATGCTGCTTCCTCCCCCAGCTGCCCATCCCTTCTCGCTCTTCAAACCCTCTGCTGTTTTCCCCAGCGCCTGGGGATGGCATCACCTGCTCACTGTTCGGGGTGTGTGGTGGGGAGCTGGAGGCTTTCCCCAGAGGGTGTGGATGAGGCTTGTTTTGGTGGAAAACAAAGAGATGCCACATTTAAAACAGAGTGCTTCACTCCTTTCCAGCTTCGAGCCCCTGGCACTCCCCAGGGAGCTCTGGGACCCGCTGAGCTCCACTCAGGGCTGAGCATTCCCTCATGATTCCACACCTGGTGGGGCTGCCAGAGACCATTTGGGGCCCCACAGCTGCATCCCAGCACTCAGTGGGGCATTCTGAAATACATGGAATGGAATTTGGAGTCTGCCAAGGACGCTGTGGGGCTCAGCAGATACAATTTGAGGTCCACAGGAACATTTTGGGGTACCAGGGATGCAATTTGAGACCTTTTGCACAAAATCTGGGGCCTTGTACCTGCAATTTGGGGCCAAGTGGGGCATTTTGGGATGTCAGGGGTGTAAGGAGGAAGCATCCCACTGCCTGTGGGACAGGCTAAGAAGGACACAGTCTGCTCAGGGCACTACACATCTGAAGGATACCATGGGTGTGTTTCTCCACCTTTATTAATCCACAGAAAGCTGCAGCTCTGCTGAGCTCACCGGCACCAGCAGCACAGCATGTGCAGAATGACCGACGATCTTCTCTGCACCCTTGGAGCTCTCAGGATCAAGCCTGTGTGGGCTGCCAGGGAGCTGATTGAGATATCCCTGTCTCTCTCCAAGGGCTGAAGGGCTGTGACCCAAAGAAACAGAGCCAAGATGAAGCCGTGTGTCTGCAGAGCCCCCCCGCATTCCCCACGGACCACTCACCACTGAGGATATGAGCCTGAATCTCCATGTCCTGGTCCCTCATGTGCCTCGTGGCGCACCCTGGGCACAGAGCTCTGTCATTCCCTGCTCCCAGTGTGCTCCCAGCAGGGTCACCCCCAGCCCTGCCACCCTCCCACTCCGCAGGGGCCACCAGCAGGGGACCAGTCCTTGGTGGCAAGGTGGCCACCAAGCCCAGCTGGTGGCAGGGGGCAGAGGGAAGCTGAGGCTCTGCACGGGGTGGTTGGGGGAGCCACTGCCAGTGCAGTGCAGGGACGTGGCCAGGCTGGCCCAAAATCGACCAGGGCTGTGACTCACCAATGAACCTGACGGCCGCCAGGCGCACGGAGGACTGAGGGTCCCTCAGGTAGGGCAGGCTCTGATACATGAACTCTTCAGCCCTGCTCCTCCTCTTCATTATCTGCAGGGAGCACCAGGGATGTCTCCAGGCTTGTCACAGAGCCCCCCCCAGCTGGCTGGAGCTGTCCCTCCTGCCAGCACCCCTCACTGCTGAGCCCTCCCTCCTGCTGGACACAGCAAGGGGAGAGGACCATGGGGAGGAGGCTCTGGGGCTCTGTTCTCGAGGAACAAGGTCCTCCAGGTCCTGCCCAGCCCTGTGAGCAGCACTCGGAGCAGCCTCTGCTCCCCTGGGCTCTCATGGGGACAGACACAGGGCAGGGACAGCCCTCACCCAGCCTGGGCCCTGGGGCTTGTCCTTACCAAGCATTCTCCAAGCTCCCACATCCGCTCTTTCTGCAGCAGGTGCTTGAGCTGCTTCCATTTGAGAAGCTCTGCAGCAGCAAAAAGGGCTTCCCTAGAAGCCTGCAGAACAGCATTAGCTCAGAGGTGGCACCAGGGCCTGAGGAAAGAGACCTCTTGTCTTTATTCCTGTGGTGATCCCACCCTTAGGAAGCTGTGACTTGTCCTAGCCCGAATGTCTTGGAGTCACCCTGGGTGACTGACTGAGGCTTGAAGCCCTGGCCCCTGACACTTGTGGGGAAGCTGGGAAGCCTCTGGGCTTCTGGAGTACACGTGTTCAGGCCTCAAGTGCTGCCTCAGTGGCCATGGGCTGCTGCCAAGCCCTGCAGGAGCCGGCAGGACAGGTGTTGAAAATGGCCGAGCCACCTTGTCCACCCCTGCTTGTGCTGGTTCCACAGAGATCCTTCCCTGGGGCTGCACTGGGGGAGCCCTGCCCAATGCAAGCAGCCCCTGCCCCAGTGCCCAGAACCCCTGGGAGGTGTCAGTCCCCCCTATATCTCTGCTCAGCCTTCAAATCCATACCTTGGCCACGCTGGGGAGCTGGTCGTTCACACGGAAGAGGAGCGGGATCAGTGCACGCTGTATCTGCCTCCTCATCTTCTTCTCATCCCTCCTCACCACGCACCTCAGCAGGTCTCTGAGGAGCCAGAGGGAGAGCTCTCGCAGCCGGCCGCTGTCCTGTGGGGAGGGAGGAATGGTGACCCTTGAAGCAGGGCTCCCTGGCCGTGCCAGCAGTGAGGGCCATGCCACACTGTCACATTCCAGGCGGGCACAAGCAGCATTGGGCTGCAAAGCCCAGAATCCATTCCTGGAGGGCTGAGCCTGCTCCAAGTGCTGCTTTCATGAGGGGCAGTGCCCATCTGTGGGGCTCGGGCTCCCACATCAGCCTCACCGAGTCAAAGAGGGGCTGGATCCTCCCCACCAGTGTCACAGCCATGGAGCTGGCCTTTGACTTTTTCAGCTGACCCAGGACATTTCGGAAGACCTCAATGATCTTCAGCTTCTCATCTTCATTGCCAGCTTCCAGTATCTTCATCATGCTTGGCAGGAAGGCTTCAACTTTTTTTCCCTTTATGAAGAAGGGAGTTTCCATTTTGTGAAAAGGCTGTGTCTGGAGACCTCCCAGGGCAGCCACCCCATGCCCCACCACAGCAGGGAGGGTTTTTGGAGCAGTCAGCCCACATCCTGACTCCCAGCCCAGGCCAAGCCACTGCCTTGCACTCAGCCCCAGCCCCTGGCTGCCCCAGTACCACCCTGCTCACCATCTCAATTCTCTCTGACAGCCCAACGAGGACTTCCAGCATCAGGAAGCCCGTCATCACATCAGGATGCCCCCGATTGCTCCAGAGGTTGGGCTCGTCGTACAAGTCCTCTGAGTCAGTCTGCCCCGAGGATGGCTGGAGGAACAAACACAGCCATGAGGTGCTGGCAGAGGGCTCACAGAAAGGGGTTGGGGCCTTTTCTGGTAACTCACAGTTCTGTGAGAGGCGCAGCTGCCTTCTCTGGCAGGGTTGCACCACTGGTTCCGGAGCAAGGTAGCAAACTCCGTTAGGACCTTGTCCAGAATGTCAGGCTTGGAGGACAGAGTGTCACACAGCTCCTGCAAAGTGCTGGAAGCCAGGGCACTATCTCAGCCACAGTGCCGGGCCAGGACCAGCCCCACAGAGCACAGCCCGTGCTGGGGGTCCCCAGGGGCCCTGCAGGAGGCAGGTCAGGGCTGAGGGGGAGTTCTCTGTGGGGCTGGGAGCACCCAGCTGGCTCTGGAGTGGCTTTGGCTGCTGCGAGCCCGGCAGAGAGCCAGAAAGGTTTGTGGGATGGAGAGCCTGGCTCTGTGGGATGTCCTGCAGCATTCCTTGGATATGGCAGCCACAGAGTCTCAGGGTCCCTCTCCCCACATGGAGCAAGCCCCTCAGATTGTCTGGGCCAGTACCTGTCTCCTTGAAGAGCCATCTCACACAGGCCGATGACCACTGCCGAGGAGTACTCGCTGGTCATCAGGAGGAACAGTGACTCCACTTTCATACAGCCTGCCTCTGTGGTGATGTATAGCAGGTTCTCAAGAATGCAGTTCACTATCTTGCACACCTGGAAAGGATACAGGTGAGGATGGCACTGCCACTGAGTGCAGCCATGTCCTCAGCTGCCCTTCCCATTCCTCTCTGCCACCTTCAGATGGCTTCAGGTGCCCAAGTCACCTGGATTTGTGAGGAAGGGATGGAGGGAGGAACAAGGCTGAAGATCAGGGCAATCCAGCTCCAGGGCACTTACATCTGTCACCCAGAAGTCTGGGTCTTCAATGACCACATCCAGCATGCTGCTGGGCACCTCCTTGTCAAGGATGCTGTCATCTCTCATGGCCTCGATGGCCTCGAGGATGACATCTGTCCTCTCACCAGAGTGGAGATATCTTCCAAAGGCCTATGGCAGGAAGGAAGGAAGACACGTGCCACTGAGTGCCCTGATGGTGCTGCTTGGCTGGGCAGAGGTTCCTGGCAGTGTTGGCAGCAGACCCCACAGGAAAGCTGGCAGCAGTCCCTGGGTGGGACAGGGTGAGGAGAGAGTGCCCTCCATGTCAGGGAGCAGGGCTCATGGCTGGCCCTACACAGAACTAGGGGCTTGCTGGGGACCAGGAGGGCTGAAGCTCCTTCTGGGGCTGGAGCTGCTGCCAGGACAGCAGAGTACAGCCCATGTGTTGTCTCTGCTCAGGCATGGCAGGAACCTTCTTGCCAGGGCAGTGAGACCCCACCAGCCCCACTGATTCTGGGTCCCTTTGCTCACATGTGCCCTTCTGATGCCACAGACAAGAGTCCCAGCCAGGAGGGGGATCATTACCTGGGTACAGTCTCCAATGCTCAGGTAACACAGCGAGGAGGTGGTCACAGCTTCCCAAGAGAATTCGTCTGACCCATGGCTTGGCCTTGACTTGTCTAACCAGCAGGGCAAACACAGAAGAGTCAGTGAGACAGCTGCTTTGCCAGCAAGGCCATCAAACCACCCTGCAAGACAGCAGGACAGAATCGGCCAAGATTTCTGGGGGCCATCAGGAATAGCTTCTTGCTTAGGCAAGAGGCACCAGCCAGGCTGGTGGATTTGCTCTTCTCTAACAGGGAAGACTCAGCTTTGGGACCTAGGAGTCAATTGGGCTTTGGCTGTGGGGGCCACAAGCCAGTGGGGTTCAAGGTCCTGAAAGGAAGGGGGGGAAGGAGAGCGGTAACAAACAGATCCAGGACTTGAGGTGAGCACTCAGCTTCTGCAGCAAAGTGACAGCTGGGATGCTATGGGAAGCAGCTGGGAGGGGCAGAGGAGGTCAGGAAGCAGGTCTGTCAAGAGAGGTCTGTGTGCACAGGGATGAGGCCACAGCTGCTCTTGCTTTTTTACTTACAGAGGAATTCAGCGAGGGAGAAAAGAGCGTGGAAAGCCGTATAGCTTATTTGCTCCCCAGAAAATCGGAAAAGAATGAGACGTCCCACCAGCCTTCCCATGGCTGGGAATGAGATGTCTTCAGGGCAGACAGGTCCAGAACTGTCTCTTCCAAAGTTGACAGAAGGCTGCATGAGGGAGGCATGAGAAGAAGGGCTAAGAGAAGGAAGTTGGTGCTGAACCTGTACCCAAGAGTGTGCCCAGGGCTGGATTCCTGGTGAATCTGGGCTTTGCAGGGCTCCATGGCCCCATCTCTTGGAGCAACCAGCTGGGCAGCAGCCCTGGCATGGAGAGTGGCAGGGAGGGGGGCATGGGCTGGCTGGAGGGTGCATTGTGCTTACCTTCAGAGTGGAATAGTTGGAGAGCAAATTGGTCAGGACAGCAATCCTCCCCACAGCCCTCTCCCGCACAGCTTCTCTCTCGGATCTGGTGTAGTCCAGCAGCATCTGGGACAAGAGAAGCCACTGGTGAGCACCAAGAGCAAACAGAGCTCTGCTCCTGGGCCAGACTTGTACCATCCCTCATGGCTTCCTCTGACCTCACACAAAGCCTGCAGTGGGGTGCCTGTCCCTGGGGTCCCTCACAAGCCTGGACAAAGGTCCCAGGACAACTTTTTGGCCAGGCAGGTGCCACTGTGCTTCAGAGCAGCCTGGTGCCAGCCCCTGCTCCCTCAGGGGAGGTGAACAGCCTCCCCACACCATGCTCTGCCTGCTCAGCACTGGGCTGGGCAGCTCCTCCCCTCCAGGGTGAGGAACAGCCCTGGGACCCCCACTCTGCTTGTGCCGCACCTCAAAGATGTCCTGCAGCTCCTTGCTGACACTGGAAGCAGGAAAGCTGAGCACCACTGTCCTCAGCATTGTGTCCATGGCTTTCAGGGTCTGCAGACACAACAGAGAGCAGAGCCTGTCATCCTGCTGTTCTTCCCCCACACCCAGGAGACTGATCTGAGCTCTCAGTGCCTGAGGAGGACACCTGAACTGCCCAGGAGACACACAGGGATGCACAAACTGCTGGGGACAGAGCTGCCAGGCCCATAGGAAGGGAACAGAGCCACCAGGGTGGGAAGGCAACACCAAGACCTCAGCTTGCCTCAGATCTCTGCTCATGGGGCAGCACAGGGTGAGCAGGGAGCAGCCCAGAGGGACTGGAGGTTCCTGGGGCTCAGCCAGCACTTACCTTGATGTAGAGGGAAGTGCTCTGGTGTGGCATTTCCCTTTCTGAGGGAAGCAAGAGGACACTTGAGAAACATGCAGACAGGAGGCTTTTGGTTTTGCCGTCCAGCACATTCTCCACCAAGCTGCAAGGACAGAGGAGAGCCAGTTGGGCACTGGTGCTGGGAGCAGCCCCCAAGGCCTCGTGCAGCTGCCCTCATTGCTCTGGGGCAGGGGCCCACCTTAATTCTTCGATGGTAATCATGGCCAAATAGCGGATCTGGGAGGACAGACGGTCCCTTGGCTCCTTTTCCAGAAGGTCCTGCAGAGCACAACCAGGATGGGACCTGGCAGCACCCACCCCCTGACCCACCTAAGCACTCTCCACACAGGGTGCCAGTACCAGGGTCGCTTGTGCCCATCCCCAAAACACCAGATGGGATGTGCCCATCTGTAGCCATAATATTTTATGAAAAATCCTATTACCAGGATTTTTCCCCTGAGAGGCTGAAGAGCCTCAAGAAAGAAATGTCAACAATAATTATCTCCTGTGGAATGCAACAGGTGCCTGTTCAATTGGTCCATGTGGATTGGTTCTATTTGATGACCAACCATGGTCCAGCTGTGTGGACTCTGTGAGAGTCACAGAGCTGGACCATAAGCTTTTGTTATTCATTCCTTTTCTATTCTTGCTAGCCTTCTGATGGATCTTTTCTCTCTATTCTTTTTAGTATAGTTTTTACTATAGTATTTTAATATAATAATATCATAATATAATAAACCAGCCTGCTGAAACATGGAGTCAAGATTCACATCTCTCCCACGTCCTCGTCCCTGGAACCCCTCGGGTTTACCACAACACCCATCCCCTCACCTTGATATTCTCCACCACTTCACATGTTTGGCAGAATAAATCCAGGCCCTTGGTCAAGCCCCGTTTCAAGGCAGTTTTGCACACGACGTAGGTGCTCTTCAGAAATGTGAACTTGTGGGTGTCCTGGCAGAGACACAAACAGGGAGTGTGGGAGGATGGACACAGCCAGTGGGACTGCAGCACTGGGAGTGCAGTGCCCTGTGAGAAAGGCAGCTCTGCCCAGCCAGCAGCACTGCACAGCCCAGCAAAGCCCCTGCCAGCAAATGCCAGCACAGGCACTGCCCAGCTGGCCACAGTTACCTTGTCAAGGCTGCTGACAAAGGCCAGGATGAAATCCACTGCGTCCTCGGATTCTTCGTATATAGGCAACCAGCTGGCATCTGCCAGAGGGGAAGAGCAGGGGGGGCTGCAGGGGCTCTGGGCACAGGAGAGAGCCAAGGAACCTACCCTGTGCCCACACCCCTGGCACAGCCTTTTTCCTGAGCAGCTGGTGGCTGGAGGCGATGGGCAGAGGAGCTGGGAAGGCCCCAGTGCCCTGGGCTGAGGAACATGCTGGGATACAGGCAGGAAAGGTCCAGAGTCCCACTGCTTCTCACTGCCCACGCCCTGGAGCCCCTCTGCTCTGTTTGTTTCTTGGGAGAGGCTGTGCTGGCATCCAGTCCCAAGCCACCCTGGCATTCAGGTGACATCCTGCCTGTCTCCAGGGACTGCTGCTGTCATTGTGCCAGGAAAACATGATCCTGGTGTGCTGGTGGGCCCCAGCTCTGCCCAGCCCTTTGGGGCCCCTCACTCACCAAGCTGCAGTGGCTGCATCGTGGTTGTGTCGTAGAAGGAGACCACCTGTGAAGAGTTGCTCCCCTGGGAAGAACTGTCCCCCTCCCAGGCCTCCCTGGGGGTGGCAGGGGGTTTCTTCTCCATCCTGTGGGATAGGCAGTATGGGGGATCCTGGGCCAGACGTTGGGGTGGTGTCGTGGGAAGCTTTGGCAAAACACTTCAGCCCCACAGGGCTGCCAGGGGTGGTGGGGCAAGACATGGGCTGCACTGGGGGGCTCCGTGTCAGTTCCAGGCTCCTGCCTGTCACCATGCACTGTGGGCAGCAGCCATGCTGCAGGGCGGTGTCACAAAGGGCCCCACTGTGACACAGCACCTGCTTCTAGCTATGGGTCCCAGTGCTTGGTGACATCATGGCAGCTGTCCCCAGCAACGGGTCCCGGTGACCCACCCAGGCAGGGAAGGGCAGGGTGTCCCCCAGGGCACAGGCCTGGCACAGGCCTGGGCACCTGGGTGCTCTCAGGGTGCCCCCAGACCCCGCTTTACCCTCAGGACATCCCTGGTGCCCTGCAGTGCATCCCAGAGCCCCGTGTTTGGACACTCACGTGCCTTCAGGACATCCCTTTCCTTTCAGGGTCCTGCAGATCCCAACCTGTGCAGGAGTGATGGGGGAGCATGGCAACCACCAGGATAAAGCTCTAAGGGCCCTTAGACTGGAGGCTCCTGGGGCTCAGCCAGCACTTACCTTGATGTAGAGGGAAGTGCTCTGGTGTGGCATTTCCCTTTCTGAGGGAAGCAAGAGGACACTTGAGGAACATGCAGACAGGAGGCTTTTGGTTTTGCCCTCCAGCACATTCTCCACCAAGCTGCAAGGACAGAGGAGAGCCAGGTGGGCACTGGTGCTGGGAGCAGCCCCCAAGGCCTCGTGCAGGGGACCCATGAGGGATGAGCAGATCCCCCCCAGAACACGGGGTGTACTCCTCACCTTGATTTTCTCTACCAGCTGGCATGTGTGGCAGAATAAATCCAGGCCCTGGGACAAGCCACAGCTCCAGGTGGTTCTCTACAGGAGGGTTTTCTGGCTGGGGGTCCCCAAGGCTGCAGCAGCAGCAGTTCATGGGGCAGCTGCAGGGTGAGAGGAGAGACTCCCCTTGGGCATTACAGCTGCTCTCAGCCCCCTTAGGCCAGGGACAGGGACATCTGCCCCTGCAGGGACCTTTTTCATGCAAAAGTATTTACATATGGAAAAAAAAAATTGGAGGAGAAAAGCACCTTTTGCTCTCAGCCTTTCTCAATCCCGTTGCCTGCTCCTGGAGAGGTTTGGGTATTTAATAGTGATGACCTCATGTGCATCATCAACTGCTGCTCCGTTCCAAGGCCAGACTGGGCTGTAGGGCTGATTTACTCTGGGCAGCAGAACCTGTGGTAGCTCTGCATGAGAGCATTAAAATCACAGGCAGTGATTCAGGGGTCAGAAAAGCCACAGCTCACTTTAGGGTCTCGACCCAGACATGGGGGGGTACATAGAGGAGAAAATTTTACTGCTGCCACTAATGATAGCAGCTTTACTAAACCCATAAAAAACAGTTACTGGTGGTGTTGGAAAATAATGAAATATGTAAATAATTTACAGGGAGAGGGAGAGGCCTGTTCAAAACCCAGTCAACTGCGGCTGCTCTGAAGCAGCCCCCAGAGCCTGCAGCAGTCTTCAGTTAGGTGCACATGGTTTAATTGGTTTCAAGTGATTTTCTGGACTGCTAATCACCATGATGTAATTAAAAACTTGGGCAGCATGTTGAGTGCTGTAGCACACTAGAGATGTTAAACTCCTGAGAGTTCCTGTGCTAGGGATGGCTGATCCCCTTGCCTGGAGTGTGAAACACCCAGAGAGGAGATGTTTGCAGGTGGGTGAAACAGAGGAATGGAACTGGGCAAGTGGCCACCAGTAGCTGCTGAGAAGTCAAGGTGAAATATTCATTCACATTCTGAAAAATATCCACTGCTCATGAAAATACAGATTTTCAAAAGCCATTGAGTATTGAAAAGCTGTCAAGTTTTGAAAAGCCATTTTGAATTTTGGAAGGGACAGAAGTTCTCCTTACAGGCATAGGCTGTCTCACTAAAAAGAATGGGGGGGAAAGGAAAATGGAAGTTTTGCTCCACAGTTTGAGCTTTTTAACTACTCATCAAATAGATTGTGGTCTCCAGGACCCTCATGGTGTAATGAATCTTCTCCATGTTTCTCAGGACCAGCTGAGAGCAGCTGAATAAAGCCCAGCCATGCTTTCATCCCTGTGTGTACAGGATAATGGGGGGAGAAAAGGGGACTAAAAAAAAACCGGCCAGTAACTCAGCATGAAGAAAGGATAGAGAGCTCTGATGGAGGCTGGAGAACAGCTCTTCCCTGGAAAGGCACCATCAAAGCAGCTTCATCTGCTTAAAGACTTCCTGCAACATGATCCCAAAACCACAATACTTCCTCCCATGGCTTTCTGCTGCACAGCTCATTTTCCACAAAGCTCCAGCTAACTGGGCTGCAGCCCATCTATGAAGGAATTTCAGCTACATCCTTTTTTGTTGTTTGCTTAACTTTCCTTTTCATCCTGGTATTGATACAGCTAAACCTCAGCGGCAGGGCTGTGTTGGGTTTCTTGCAGAGCCACTGATGTTTGTTTAAACATCTTCTGTAGCAGGTGTATCTAGCATTGCTGTGAGGGGCTAACACAGAGCACTCACCCACCTAAAGCTGCTCTTCCACTTTGTGCAGTGAGTGTGAGAAAATCAACTCAAACATTTCCTCACTCCACAGCAGAGGTTCAAGTAATACAATCACTCCTTTGGCAGTGTGAGAGGCAGGGGAGATATTTCCACAGGAAAAAGGCAATTTTAAAATAGGAGCATACTCCCAAATCAATGGGCTCCAGGGAGGAATGGCCACCTCTGCTGACCATCAGAACCATCATCTTTGTGTCTCATGGGCTCTGCTCTCCAGCAAGGGCAGTGGGGACATTTGACTCATGGGGCTCACCTCCATGTCAGACATCCTTCAAAGGACAGGCCAAAACCCTCCAGCTCCTCCAGAGTTTGCCTTGTGCCTCTTATTCCCCCTGTCCCCATCCAGTGACCTGCAGAGATGCCAGTAGGACAGGCCAGGTGGGTGAGAGAGGCTGCAGCTTAAACCACAGAACGACTTCCAGACACCACAGTGCTATAACACACAGAGCCTGCCTCTGGGAGAGTTTTGAGGGATTGTCTTTAAACCAGGATTGTCTTTAAACCAAAAAGCAAAACTTTTGGTTCAGGAGGAGCACATCACAGAATTACTAGGTTGGAAGAGACCTTCNTAATCTGAGGGGCCCAGAACTACCTGTGTAAGCACAGCCCATGACATTTTGTGCACTGGGGTGATATGGACTGAAACCAAATACCCCTCCAGCTCCACAGCTCTCTCCTGCTCCAACAACTCAGCCAAAAATTTTGCCAACGCACATCCAGCCCCACGTGCTTCAGTCACCAATGTGATGGTGAGGCATCTCCCACCATGCAACAGAGCTGCTTCCACACTTAAACATGACAGAAAACTGAAAAATGAAAATGTTTTGGCATCCCCCAGACCTGTTATGTCCAAAAGAAACAAGAGTCTCCTTGCTTTCCAAGGAAAACAGGAGGTGAAATGAGAAGCGGCTGTTGGAGGAAACGTGAGTTGTGCTGCTCTAACCAGCTTTGGCTTTATCTGCTCTTCCCAAGCCTGAGGAGTCACAGAACTGAAAGTTCTCTTTTTGATGATTAGATTATTGCTGGGAAGACAGCAGTCTGTGTTTGTGCAATTGTTTTGCTGCCTTCTTGTTCTTTTTAAAGGCTTTCCTGGTGAACACCTCCCAGCAGAGCTGAATGGGATTCAGGATGTGCTGCTTTGGGCTTTGAAAGCTTGAGACATTTCTCTCACCTCCCCTGTTACCCTCAACATTTTGGCAATCACAGGTAGAGAACCCACACTCCTAGCAGGGATGTAACATAAAAGGAATGCTTCTCTCCATGGAGCATCAGTCTGGCTCAGCCAGGGAAGATGCCACTCATTTCTGTGGCAGCACTGCTGGCAGCTGGGACAGCAGAGCCTTTCCAGAGCTCATGGGGAGCATCTCCAGTTTGCAGGAGCTGGGCTTGACTGGGAGTATCCTAGCTGGAAGAGTCAGAGAGGTTTCTTGGCCTTAGCAGCCTCCCCCAGCATTTATTGCAGCCTGTGCTCCCTCTCATGAGCACAATCAGGATAATGGGTCTGCTGCAGCTCCTGACCTCGTCATGAGAGGAGTGTTAAACCCTTCAGTGTGTTAAACCCTTCAGTGAGGTCCCTGCAGAGCACACCACACTGCTGGGCTCCTGGAGAAGCAGTACAACCTCAGTGCACTAAAGACATCCCATCAGCATTTGTCAGCTCAGCACAAAGACCACCAGCCTCAAGAGGCTTCTCCCCCAGGAGGTGTCCTCCCATGGGCAGCTCAAGCCCAAACTCCTGCTGGCTGCACACAGGCTGCCAACAGATGAGTGCAAATAATGTTTTTGCCCTAGGTCACTAAAGAAAGTCGTGGCAGAATCAGATTTGGAGTTCTCATCCTTTAACTGCTCTGAGCCAGGAAGGAGAGGAGAAATCCATGCTGCTGATTCCCAAGCACAGCACTTCCTACTCACAGAGAATTCCCAAAGAGCTGCCCAAGGAGGCAGCTCTCATGCCTGCAAACAGCTGCTCTGCTGGGCACAGCACAGGGCAGTGAAAGGAGAGTTTGTTCTTTCCTGTGCCAAGGCAGGACAAGGTAAATGCCACCAGGAGGGACTGCCAAGGACCATTGGGATGACCAGGGCCATACTTCTCTGAGGAAGTGAGCCCCAAAAGCTGTGGCTGCCCCATCCCTGGAAGTGTCCAAGGCCAGGTTGGACAGGGCTTGGAGCACCCTGAGATAGTGGAAGGTGTCCCTGCCCATGGCAAGGGGTGGAACTGGATGGGCTTTAATGTCCCTTCCAACCCAAGCCTTTCTAACATTAATAATACCATTACCATGAAATGCAGGGGAACTACCTGTGTGTCACTGTGGTATTTTCTGAAAAATCCTCTTTGCCAGGATTTCTTCTCCTGGGAAGTTGAGAAGCCTCAGAGAAAAATACAAATAATAATTATCTGATTGCTTCTCCTTGTGTTTTGCTGTTATGGAATGTGGTAGGTGATTCTTTCAGTGGTTCCATGTGAATTGTTTTTACTTCATGACCAATCAAAGCCAGCTGTGTCAGAGTCTCTGGTCAGTCATGGGTTTTTATTATTCATTCTTGCTATGCCTTCTGATGTATCTTTTCTCTTTCTTTAGTATAATTTTAGTATAGCATTTCTTTTAATATAATATAATATCATAATATAATAAATCAGCCTTCTGAAAATATGGAGTCTGATTCATCTCTTCCCTCATCCTGGGACCCTCACAAACACCACACCTGTGTTTGCAATTCTTCATAGCAGAGTATCACCATGTCTGCACTGACTCATGCACAAGGAAAAAAAAAATAAAATTATTCAGCACATTAGTCACTAGAGATCAAAATCACTTCCTCACATTATGATTTTGTAAGCATTAATCTGCAAATGCTCTATGAGATATGAGGTAATTATTATCCCAAAGAAAAAAATACTCTTTATCAGATCACTTTCAAAAACATAGTAATGGAAGAATCACAACTTCAGTCCTTAGCAAGTAAACAGGAGCAAAGGTCATGACAAGAGCAGACACAAAAAATGTAGGCAGAACAATAACTTCACTTCCCAGAACCTGCTCCCATTTTCTGCTAGGTTTTTTTCAGCCACGCCCAATCACAGAGTAAAGACTCTTCCAGCAGACTTCCCCCTGTTCGGCGCTTCCCAACAAATCACCTCTCCATGGTCACAGATCCTCTTAGTGCCACTTCCGAGCTCAAACCTGTCCCCAAGCTTTCATGGCTGTCCCCACAGAAAGAGCCATGGACCAGCTCCATCAATACACCAGCAGGGACACAAATAAACGAGGGACCTAAATACAGGTGACAGCTGTCACAGAGTCCCACAAATCAAAATCACAGCCAGTGAAGAGGTGACAGTGGCTGAGACCTGCTCAGCCTAGCCTAGGGTGCCACAGGCAGTTGTTTATCAGCAGAATGTGTCCTCTGGAGCAAAGCTGTAGCTTTACAAGAACAGATGACTCTGTGGAGACCAACTCATTTTCTTAACCACATAACATTTGAAAGACTTGTTTCATCCCAAATTCAGAGGCTGAGGAAAAAGAGGTTAAGGACGGGACAGCAAATTAGCAAAAGTACAAATGGCACAATGCAACACCCCTATGAGGGGCAGGAATACAAAACAAACATTTTAAGGAGACTAAATTTAATAGGAAGGACATTCAGCTGGGAAAAATAAGGTGACATGCTCTGAGGATGGAGTAATGAATCTAAAAGGATAACAAGGATAACATATCCTCTCAGGATCCAGCACTTTCTCGCTGATGACCTCACTTCATCAGGCCACCAGGGTCTCTATAAAAGGTAAAAATGTATCTGATCTCTCCTCAAAACTTAAGCAGATGCTCAGGTTGATGACTCAAATGTGAGTCACAGGGGCACAAACCACCAAAGGATTTTTCACTCGTACCAAGTCAGAGCTGCACAAGCCTTTGTAGAAATACTTGTAATGGAGGAACAGCATTTCAAGCACTCTAAATCTTGAGTGGTCCTCAAAAATGTTTCAAGAATTGCAGTTGTTATATATTGAACATGTACTTTTGTCTCCTCCAGCCAATTGTAGTATTCCCTCCATGATAAATGCAATTTATTTTTATATTAAGGGTATTTTAATAACTTGCACTCATAATCATTGCAATCACAGCTCAGGATTGCAGTACTTCACAGTAGAAGACCCAAATGTCTTGCAATTAATATTGTATTTTAATTCTCCAGCAGACATTTCCTTCAGGCCTACAGAAATACTTCAGTAGTTCCCCAAATATGAAAATGATGTTTACAGCACTCTGCTAATATGATCACTTCCTTTACAACATCACTGCTGAATAACTTTCTCCTGGCCCGTGCACACACTCTTACCCATGTGCTAATTCACTCTGGAATATTAATGCCATGACTCTGTGGGATGTTGAGTCACCAGTGATGCAAGACCAGTCCCCACTGCCCAGCTCATCATAACCCAGCAGCAGGAGCAAACAGAATATCCAGAGCTGCCATACAAGGAGCAGGGACAGATGTGGCCCTTCAGGGACATCCCTTCAGCCCCCGCTGTGCTCTTGCAGTGCCACAGAAACCAAAGGGAGACAGGACCTGTGTGGAATCTTCGCTTCTTTTTTTTGCCAGGGTTGGGATTAAATGCTCAAGATGGAATTTCTTGTTTGGACTGAGATGTTTATTACTTCTCTATTATGTATGTTATATGTATATGTATGTTCTCTATTATGTATTATTAGTTCT